>ONZH01028167.1:0-20014 GCA_900303285.1 Rhinella marina | reverse complement strand
AAAAAAAATTAAAAAAAAAAAACATTAAAACACACATAATTTGTCTTTTTTGTCAATCTCCCCCTCCCAAAAAATTGCATAACAGTGATCAAAAAGTTGAACAAACCATAAAAATGGTACCAATAAAATCTAAATTTTCTCCCTCAAAAAACAAGTCCTTATACAGTTCTGTAGACTGAAATGTAAAAATGTTATGGCTGTCAGAAAATGGTAATGCAAAGAATTTTTTAATTTTTTTTTAAAGGTTGTTATTTTTTTTTAAAGTAGTAGATAAAAAAAATTCAAGTTTGGTATCACTGTATTCATATTGAGCAGCAGAATAAGAACGTTATGACATATTTAGCGTACAGTGAACGCTGTGATGTCAAAACCCAAAAAACTTAGTGGAATTGTCGTTTCTTTTTTCAATTTAACCCCACTGTCACGTACCATGGACCAGACCAGCCCACCATCACGTGACATGGATTGCCTAAGCCCTTCAGGCCGATTCACCTCACGCCCTCACACAATGTTATGCCCTGCGCCTGGCCATCACCTGAAGCCTGCAAGCACACCCACGCAATAACACTGAACTTTTGCCGCCACCACCTCCCCGTTATAAAGTTGACAGGACACCCCTGAGTGTTCCACTCAAAAGTAGACACACAAATGGTAGTAAGCCTCACGGAACAACAACATGCAGCCTCACACACACTCTTCATGGAGCTAACAATTTCAAGGTTATAAGACAAACCACTTTTAGGTTTAATGTATTGAAAATGCATAGCACTTGGTTACAAAAAAGGATTAACAAGAGACAAACATAAATGGAAAACAATTGTAAAATAAAAAGGAGAAAACATAGAAAGTTCTGATACTTAGCAGTTGCATGGTAAAAGTCCTTTCCTCCAAGGAAATTTGGGCAGAGTAATGATGCACAAACACAATCACGGAAAAAAAAAGTGGTCTAAAATGGCAAACCGGGGGAGCAAATCCTGCACATGTGATCCATTGCTACCAGCAATCCCCAGTAAAAATGCATACAATGGAGGATGTCTGCAGTGGACCACATGTACCACAAAAAACATCCTACACAAGATAATCAATTGTGCGGATGTGACAAACTATATAATCAAACAAATCACAGAAAAATGTGCTCTGTAACGTTAAATGTAATTGATGATATATGGCTAAACCCTCAAACTGATGTTAAAATGAGACTTTCGCAAATATATTCTTAAATCAAGAACATACCGGAGCCTGAGCACCGCGTCAAGGTATCTCAGAGTGGCACGGGACCTAACGCTAACCTACCTATGCTGTATGTGCAATTACGGAAGGAGCATACAGGCCGACACACAGCGACAAACTCCTAGTTACCTCCTGCGTGAGATCACACATGCAATGGGAGGAGGGAGGATACTGTGAGTCCTACCTACCAATGACTCATGTGACTTAGGCTGCACAGGTGCACCAGAATGTTACTATAAGATCTAAGTCAAGGCACATTCAAACCTGGAGTTGCCACACCTCCAGGTGTAAATGTACAAACACAATCACGGAAAAAAAAAGTGGTCTAAAATGGCAGAGAAGTGCTCAAAACCCCATATACTGTTGCACATATCAAACCCGGGGAGCAAATCCTGCACATGTGATTCGTTGCTAACAGCAATCCCCAGCAAAAATGCATACAATGGAGGATGGCTGCAGTGGGCCACATTTACCACAGAAAACATCCTACACAAGATAACTAATTGAGTGGATGTGACAAACTATATAATCAAAAAAAATCACTGAAAAAGGTGCACTGTAACAGTAAATGTAATTGATGATATATGGCTAAACCCTCACACTGATGTTAAAATGAGACTTTTGCCAATGGTGCACAAACCAAATCGTTTGGATCTCCCATTTTGTGACACCTAAATATCTCAGGGATTACATTTTTATGTCTTTCCTCAAGGGGTAGGCTTGAGGGAGATTCTCCCTCACACCTCTGACTCAGCACCTCTGGGCTGAGCTTCATTAAACAAGCAGCCTGCCCCTTGGTCATCTCGGGAACACGTGGGAAGATATCCAAAAGATATTTTCCCAGTTGCTCTGGTGAAGATGCAGGACCCAACCCTTCTTTAAAATTCATATTTCATTGTTCCAAGTCCTAGCATATCAAACAAGACACATCAACATACCTCCCAACTTTTGAAAATTGCAAAGAGGGACAATTTGTGTGGCGCGCATCACAGCAGTTTTTTATACTAGGCCACACCTCTAACTCCGCCCAAATCATAATTACTGGAGCCCCTGCGGCCTTTTTTTTTCTTGCGCTTCAATGTCCATATATATATTAGCACATAAATCATCAGATTATAGATATTTTAAGGTCCAAATTGCACCAAATAATGAAGTTATTGTCTAATATACAGGTAGAAACCAAACAGATAGTTTAGTAGGGAGAAATTTTGTAAATGTTTTAATGCACATTTATGCATTAATTCTCCAGGTCAAAAGGAGGGACATTTAAGGATCAAAGAGGGACAGAGGGTCTTAAGTCAAAAAGAGGGACTGTCCCTCCAAAAGAGGGACACTTGGGAGGTATGCATCAAGGATGCTCAGAAGGTTAGATCCTTATTTCTGGAAGATGAAGGCGAGTTGATACACCATGTCTGGTGTCCATACGATGCCCCCATCATAATAGTGGTGATGAGCTGGATTCTGGAGACATCCACCCCCTTCCTGAGCCAGTTATTAAGGACTATAAATAATTGTTCATCCTCTGGTTAGGAACCCTTCAGCTGACAAAAGGGGCCAGAGAGTCTGCAGTCCCCTGTCCTGAAGTGTGATCAGCAAACAAGCCTATCCTCGTTAGCATCTCTGTGCTAACTATCTCCCAGGGAGCAGTTTGGCTGTTTCCCAGGCATGATGCAGACAGCTCGACTCTTTCTATGCAGCCTTAAACCAATTCATAAATCAATTACCCTCAACATAGCTGCTGGCCTTGTAATACAGAAGATACAAATACATAAATACACACTGTATATATGTAAACCACAACGGAATATGTTACACTACGACATATAGCCATAAAACACAGAATATAACTGCAAACATTATAATAACTAAGGATAAGGCCTCATGCACAAAACGTATTTTGTTTCCGTGTCCGTTCCGTTTTTTTTGCGGATAGGATGCGGACCCATTCATTTCAATGGGTCAGCAAAAAATGCGGACAGCACACCATGTGCTATCCGCATCAGTATGTCCGTTCCGTAGCCCCGCAAAAAAAATAGAACATGTCCTATTCTTGTCCGTTTTGCGGACAAGGATAGGCATTGTTACAATGGATCCGCAAAAAAAACGGAAACACGGATGCCATATGGATGTCATCCGTTTTTTTTTGCGGATCCACAATTTGCGGACCGCAAAACACATACGGTCGTGTGCATGTAGCCTAAGGCGGTCTTTATTCCTGACACCCAGAAATAATTTTTGCATGACAAATTGACTGGTGCTCTTATCCCCCCAAAATAATCCCTCAAATGACTATATGAATGAATAATTTAAAAAGTTAATTTAAAAAGTTACGTTGGGAGGAAAAAACAAAAATGCGAAACCAAAAATTGTCCCCGTACTATATGCTGTACACTATGTTTTAGATACACTTGTTGTCAGTATATGGTGATAGTCTAGTATTATATTTATTATATTTAAAATAACACACACCAACCACAGTTTTATGCAGAGATTATTATATACTTTTATACTTTTAGTCACATTACATGTTACAAATTTACATAATACAATTCAGGGTGTCAGTATATAACACAATGTTTTGCATGATATTTTTATATGACATTTAAAATATTTATTGATTGCATGTTAAACTATGTATTTAATCCAGTTATATGTGATACTGTCCTCTTGGCTGTGTACCTAATCCTAACGTATAATACTGAAGCTATCTATCTAATCCTATCATATGTGATACTGCTCTGTGAGCTGTGTATCTAATCCTACCATTTGTGATACTGTCTGCTGAGCTGTGTATCTAATTCTATCATGTGAGATACTATCTGCTGAGCTGTGTATCTAATCCTATCCTGTATGATGATGTCTGCAGAGCTGTGTATCTAATCCTATCCAGTATGATGCTGTCTACTGAGCTGTTAAACTGGATATCTAATAGTGCCATGTGTGGTAATGTTTGCTGAGCTGCTACATCTAATCCTATTACCTAGTGGAAAGAGAAGGGTCCTCCCAGCAGCACAAAGGATTTCAGGAGAGGAGTGTGCTGATCTTGTAGAGGCCACAGGCTGAGAGTTACATAGTGGAAGTAACAGGGTCCTCCCAGCAGCACAGAGGATTTCAGGAGAGGAGTGTGCTGATCTTGTGGAGGCCACAGACTGAGAATTACATACAGGAAGGAGCAGGGTCCCAGCAGCACAGAGGATTTCAGGAGAGGAGTGTGCTGATCTTGTGGAGGTAACAGGCTGAGAGTTAGGGCTCATGCACACGACCGTTGCCCGTCCGTGGCCGCCTTGCGGCCCCCATACAGCACTCGAATGGGTCAGCAATACCAGAGATGCAGTGCGGAATGGAGGCACGTTTCGGAAGGCTATGGAAGCACTACGGAGTGCTTCAGTGGTGTTTCTGTCCGTTCCTCCACACCATAAAAAAAATAGAACATGTTCTATTTTTTTGATGTGCGTTTGGATCACGGACCCATTCAAGTTGAAAGGGTCCCTAATAAATGGAACGGTCGCACAACTGCCGTGTTCATGAGTCCTTACATAGTGGAAGGACCAGGATCCTCCCAGCAGCACAGAGGATTTCAGGAGAGGTGTGCTGAGCTGTGTATCTAATCCTACCTTGTGTGATACTATCTATGAATCTATTATATGTATCTGTATAGAGTGTAATACAGATAAGGAGCTCTCCCTTGTGTACATACACTGCTGCAGCCACTCCTGAGATAAGAGAGGTGGGGGAGGTGCTGCTGTATTTTAGTCCCCATCACCCTTTTTAACACAAGAGAGTTTTCTGTCCGGATGTGATGTGTGTAGTGAATATTTATTTATATAGTGCCACCATATTCCTCAGCACTTTACAATTCAGAGGGTTCATGTACGAAACAAAAGATATCACAAAGTTACCGTTTAATATACAACTGAACCACTAGGAGTGAGGCCTCTGCTCGCAAGAGCTTACAATCTATGAGGAAGTAGGGGTGACACAAAAAATGTGTGAATGTGTCACCTCCAGACTGACTCCTGATCTTTCTTTTCAATGTTATGTATTCATCAGCGATGGGATGTGCTGACTGAAAACCCCTCTTTTTTTCTTTGTAAGTTTGTATTGGAGGTGTGGCTACTCCATTTGGTCATGCACTCCTGACTAGCCCCGCATGCTCCATAGGCTGATTTTAACTAGTGTAACTATAAAGCCGAGTGGACTCAGCATGCATGCTTGGTACCTGCATCCCTGTATTAGTGGAGGCCTTTGAAGCACTACAAATGGCAGAAGGGACCCAGCATGCATGTGGAACCAAACACCCCCTGATTATATGGAAGCCAAGGTTGGCACATAACAGGTAGGAAATAGTGTTAGGTTCCCGTTCTACAGAGATCACCTGGACGATTTGGTGAACGGGCCCAGATAATTTTGTACAAAATATATTTGCCAAGAATCTCTAATTTACCAAACAAGCATAGCATTAGCTCCAGAATACTTCATATCTCTATGGCATTTTGTGCTTTATCTGGTTAGCAGTGTGCGGTTGCATTGTATGTATTTTCCTTTTCATTGCAATCAGCCATAGCAACGTGCACCTGCGCATTGGGATGTGCTGACTGAAAACCCCTCTTTTTTCTATGTATTCATCAGCGTCACTTATTATCTCTGCGTTCAGGAAACTCGCAGCATCATCTGTATTGTGTGTGTTTCATGCAGCTCTCACCCCATAGAAGTGAATGGGGCTCACAAGAAAAATGGACAGCATCTGGATACGCATACGTACGTATCTAATCCTAGTATGTGTGATACTTTCTGCTGAGCTATGTATAGTCAGCAGTCAGTCTGGAGGTGACGCATTCACGCATTTTTTGTGTCACCCCTACTTCCTCATAGATTGTAAGCTCTTGCGAGCAGGGGCCTCACTCCTAGTGTTTCAGTTGTATGTCAGCTGGTACATACAATGGTACATACAATACATACAATAGCTTCATAGACAGTATCACACAATGTAGGATTAGATACACAGCTCAGCACAACTTTCATGAAATCCCTTGTGCTGCTGGGACCCTGCTCATAGTGTGACCTTTGCGAGATCAGCGCACTCCTCTCCAGAAATCCTCTGTGCTGCTGGGAGGACCCTGGTATTTAAGGACTCATGAACATGGCAGTTGTGCGACCGTTTCGTGCATTCGGGACGGCAATTTGCTGTCCCCAATGCACAGGCAACCTCTATGCAGAGGGCGGGATGGATCGAGACCCTTTCAACTTGAATGGGTCCGTGATTCGTCCGCACATAAAAAAAATAAAAAATTGTGGTGCAGAGGAACGGACAGAAAACACATGGAAGCACTCTGTAGTGCTTCCATAGCCTTCCGATCCGTGCCTCCGTTTCACACCGCACTGTATCTCTGGGATTGCAGACCCATTCAAGTGCCGTATGCATGAGCCCTAACTCTCATTCTGTTACCTCCACAAGATCAGAAAACTCCTCTCCTGAAATCCTCTGTGCTGCTGGGACCCTGCTCCTCCCACTATGTAATTCTCAGCCTGTGACCTCCACAAAATCAGCACACTCGTCTCCTGAAATCCTCTGTGCTGCTGGGTGGAGCCTGCTCTTCCCACTATGTAATTCTCAGTTTGTTACATCCACAAGATCAGCACACTCCTCTCCTGAAATCTACTGTGCTGCTGGGACCCTGCTCCTCCCACTATGTAACTCTCAGCCTGTGACCTCAACAAGATCAGCACACTCCTCTCCTGAAATCCTCTGTGATGCAGGGACCCTGCTCCTCCCACTATGTAATTCTCAGTCTGTGTCCTCCACAAGATCAGCACACTCCTCTCCTGAAATTTTCTGTGCTGCTGGGGACGCTGTTCCTTCCACTATGTACCTCTTATTCTGTGACCTCCACAAGATCAACACACTCCTCTCCTGAAATCCACTGTGCTGCTGGGACCCTGCTCCTCCCACTATTTAATTCTCAGTCTGTGGCCTCCACAAGATCAGCACACTCCTTTCCTGAAATCCTCTGTGCTGCTGGGACTCTGCTCCTCCCATTATGTAACTCTCAGTCTGTGATCTCCACAAGATCAACACACTCCTCTCCTGAAATCCTCTGTGCTGCTGGGGACCCTCTCACATCTGAGGCCAGCTGCTCTAAACAAAAGAAAAAGAAGCTGAGCAATCAGCAATGCGGTGCACTCTCCGCCCAGTGGTTGTGACGTGTATTGCAGTTTTTAGAGTTTGAATGTTGCAGCAGTTGAACAAGTTGCAGATGGAGATAAATTAGACTGCCCTTTAATACAAAGGCATAGTAATTCAAGATGTAGACAGTGATATGTGAGACCGCCCATTAATACTGAGGCAGAGTAATTTGATATATAAAATAAAAGATTAACTGCAGATGTCGGTATATTAGACCACCCTTTAATACTGAGGCACAGCAATTCTATATATAAATTTACCGATTAACTGGGATTATGGCAGGGGGTGAACAAGATGCACATGGCAGTTACACTCAAGCTTCATTGTCCTTGTAGTCTCCCTCTGCTCTCCCTACAATGTCTAAAAACTTTACTCCCTACACTGTCCCTGCACTGTCCATGCACTCTCCCTATCCAATATTCTAAGCTTTTGGCAACAATGTTCCTAGCACATTTAAGCTTGTCATGTCTCTCTTTAGACTTTGCTCACAATGAAATTGCAGAGACTTTGTGGGATGTCTTTTTATAGGGCTGTGACATCACAGGGTATGGCTTTATGCTGATTAGATTTCTCTGCATCAATAATACCAAATAGCAAAATCAAAATTGCTATTTTTATTAATAAATTTAATTGGCTTAAAATTTTACAAAAAAACATCCACAATGACAATGATAAAATATTGACAAATATGAACATTTTTTGTTCTGTGTCATATTTCCGCTAATTGTCATAAATGCTATACAGAAAAGGTATTAATTAAATTTTATATTTATCATTAGTATATTATTTAGATAAATATTAATTTACAAGTCAGTAATGCAGCTTTAATGTTAACCATGGTACCAATGGAATATCTCTTAATATATTGGTAGCTTTTATAAAACTTGAAATGTTGTGATTAAGAAGTGCTATTTTTGCTAATGAAGAATTTCATGCATATTTATATCGCTCCACCTTTGACTCCTGTCTAGCCATAATAAGTTAAACAGTTGATTGACACTATGCTAAAACCACAAGGAAAAAAAAACTTAACAATAAATTATGCATCTTGCTTTACAGTTTTAAATTATTTTATAATACATTTTAAATTAATGTATTACTTAGAACGTGTTACTAAAATCTTTAAGTTTTACTCAGCACACAATATGATTGTTGCAAGACACATAATCGGGCATAGGGTCTTTTCTTCATACTTTCAGGGTTCTGCAAACCAGAAAAATATATCATAATTACTGATCATTTCATGCACTGAAATTTTACAGACTTGTAACATAAAGTTTGATTTTTATTTATTGAGTGTTTTGGTCAAAATGAACTTTTTTCTTTTTGCAAAACATACTATAAATATGCATCAAATTTTTGTCATAATTTTTTGTCGTATTTTTAATGAATTTTGGTATTTTCTCTCTCCACTCCCTTAGCTCTCTAATTCACTGACAGAAATAGCAAATAATGTCACAGTGACATTTACATACAGTGGCATGCAAAAGTTTTGTAACCCCTTGTCAAAGTTATTGTTAAGGTTACAATTAAGCAAGTTGAAGATGAAATATTGCCCAAAAGGCATTAAGTTAACCCCTTCCCGACCAGAGCCGTACATGTCGAGTACATGACGCCCGCTCGCAGGTGCAGCGTGCGTCATAGCTGGCAAGTCTCTGCTGTTTCTAACAGCAGAAACTTGCCGTTACTTACCGCCATCGGCGGTGTCTTCTAGGGCTTTCTGATGCCGTGATCACACGTGATCACGGCATCAGGATGCGTCTGAACTCGGAAGCGTACGCCATGAGTGGCCAATCGGGGTGTCTGTACACCATATGAAAACTGTAATCCTCGCTGGTGAGGATTACAGTTTTCAAACTGCAATTCTTATTCTGGCCACTAGATGGCCGGCCAGGATAAGAAATGAGCAATTATGGGATTTAACTCCATCTAGTAAATCCCTGATTGCTCATAAAGAAAAAAAAAAACACAATATATCAGGTCATATTTGAGCTTTAAAGTAGTCAGAAAAAAAAAAGTTAAAAAATATATAAAAAATATATAAAAGTTCAAATCACCCCCTTTTCCGTATAATGAAAAAATAAATACCTAAATAACAATAAATATAGACATCATGGGTATCATCGTGACCGAAAACGCCCGTACTTTTAAAATATAAAAAAAATTCCAATATGGCAAATTGTGTGGCGGAAAAAAGCGTCCAAATGGCGATTCGCCGTTTTTCGTCACTTTTTTTTCTAAAAAAAATTAAATAAAAAGTGATCAAAAAGTCATACACACCCCAGAATGGTATCAATAAAAACTTCAGATCGCCCCACAAAAAATGAGCCCCCATACAGCTCCGTACACAAAAAGTTATAGGGGTCAAGATATGACAAGGAAAAAAAAAAAGGGCAACTTTCTAATCATTTTATCACTATCAAAACGCAGGAAAAACTATACATATTAGGTATTGCCGGATTCATAACGAAAATGCATAACCGAAAAAACCTCCGGGGGTGAAGGGGTTAAAGATGAAATACATTTTCAACATTTAATATATATCACTGTATTATTTTGGTTTTGTACAATTCTAGAGTGAAAAATGAAAGGAGTACCTTACAATAGTCTGTGAACCCAAGGAGATTTGAGCACTCAAATAACTTTGACCGAGGTCTCTGACCTTAAATAGCCTGTTAGGGATAAGGCTTGTTCACAATCATTATTAGGCCTCTTTCACACAACAGTATTTTTTGCGGGCTCCGATCCGCATTTTTTGGGCCCGCAAAAAATACTGACAGCACACTGTGTGCTGTCCACATCCGTATGTCCGTTCCGTAGCCCGCAAAAAAAAAAAATAGAACATGTCCTATTCTTGTCTGTTTTGCAGACAAGGATAGGCATTGTTACAATGGATCAGCAAAAAAAAACGGATGCCATACGGACGTCATCCGTTTTTTTTGCGGATCCTCAATTTGCGAGCTGCAAAACACAACGTTCGTGTGAAAGTAGCCTTAGGGATGGCCAGTTGATGCAAATTTCAAAGCTTTTATGGCTCGTAAATGCTTTTTATAGGCAGCAAAGTGTTTTTTAATTATTATTTGAGGGAGTTTCATTCATTCTTCCTTGCAAAAGTTCCAGTTCTGTGAGATTCCTGTGCTGTTTTGCAGGCACTGCTTTTTTTTAGATCTATCCACAGATTTTTAATGACGTTGAAAAAAGGGGAATGTGAGGGTCATGCTAAAACCTTTAGCTTCCATCTTTTGAGGTAGTTTATTGTTGATTTTGAGGTGTATTTAGGACTATTATCCATTTGTAGAAGCCATCCTCTTTTCAACTTCACCTTTTTTTTTTAAGTTGGTGTTATGTTTGCATCCACAATTTGATGGAATTTCATTAAATCCATTCTTCCCTCTACCTGTGAAATGTTCCCTGTGCCATTTGGCTGCAACTCCAAAGCATGCTTAATGGTTAGGTAGGTATTCTGTTTTAAATTTATATGTCTTTAAAAAAAAATTATACAGTATGTCTTTTTTTTCTCACAACATACGTTTGCTCATTTCTCTGTTCTATTTTAACCTCATCTGTCCACAGGAATTGTTTCCAAAAGGCATCAGAATTGTTTAAATGTTATTTTGCAAACTTCAGATGCTGAATTATGTGGCAAGGATGCAGGAGAGGTTTCTTCTGATGACTCTTCCATGAAGACATATTTTTGCAGGTGTCGCTGAACAGTAGAACAATATACCACAACCTTCTCCTACTTTGTGGGCCTCAACCATTTTCATTTCCAGAGTGTTAGGTAGTTGCTCGGAAAAAAGTTAGTTTATGATACTTGTGAAAGTTGGTGCTACTCGGTACTAACCATTCAGAGTGCCCAAAGTTTTGATTCAGCCCCTTTTCCTTTTTTATTTTGAAACTGTAAAAGATTAAAATATTTTTTTTATTTTTGCTTAAAGTACTAAGTATGTCATCTTTAACTTTATGCCTTTTGGAGATTATTTAATCTTCAACTTGCTTAACTATTCACAGTAATGACAATTTTGACCAGGGGTTCCCACAATTTTGCATGCCACTATGTTATGGTAGACATAAAGGCAGCAGTGGCTTGATGGCAGCAGCAGCAGCCTAGTGTATGGGACATGATGACAGGCAGGAAACAAGATGATAGGCAGCCAGACAGCAGCAGTGGCAAGATAGAGTACCATCAGGAAGACCAGATCTATTCACCAACCTCTGCTGGCGGTTTATAAAAATCCAACCAGATCCATACTTCATTTATTTTGACAAATGTGATGTTGTGGACACAGGCGGAGGACAGCTTGGTCCATTTGGGTGTCACTATGCCCCAATATTGTGCTATAAACCCCGTCTGAGATGACACTGGAGGCTTGGCAATAGAGAACAGAGAGAGAACATACTGTTCCAGTCTGCCTGCTCAGAAGTCCATGGGGTCAGGAAAAACAGTATGCGCCAGGGAAATATCTCAGTCATTTAGAGAACAAAATAATTAGAAACAAATGTTTTAACAAATAAAGTGAACAGAGGGATATAAATATGAATATCATACATCAGAATTAAATTGTCGTGAAGATGCGGACGTGTGTCACATTTTCATGTTGATGAGACAAGATTTTACAGATGGTGTAGCAGTGGAAAAAACTGTTCCATTGTATAAGAACTATCAAACTGAACTGGCTTCTGCAGCTTCTGCTACTTGTATTAGAGACAGCTGGAAAAAGGGTGACTAATATTTGAGTAAAGGCACAGAAGTGCACCACATCTGTGGACCAACGAGAGTCAATTTCTTTTTAAAACAGTGAGACTCTTGCTTTCCTAGCAAAAGGTCCTGACCCCACTGCCCAGAAGCCCAGCAGAATTACATTTAGGCAAAGGTACACCACATCTACCACAATCAGTGGTACAGCAGCAATTAGACTGCCAGAAACTTGGCCAGGTGTTAGTTTAGCTTGCACATAAGCCAAATGCTGGTCACAAACAGTTTTCTCAGGGCCACACATTCCTTTATGGATGTCTCACAATGCAGTGGAGGACAAGGAGGAGGAGATGTCTGAGCAGGAGAAAAATCAGCTGTTGACAAGGATACTGTACTGCTTGGCAATGGAGGCTGGCTGCCAGAAAAGAGACCAGGCTAAGGATTACAGACTAGTTCTTTTTATTATGTTTTAAAGGAGAAATTCACAACAAAAAGGACTACAACTTAGGCCCAAATGTGTCATACATTCTAATACAGCTGAAATTGTCCTTCCATAATTCACATACAATCTTAAAAACACAAAATACTGTAATCAATATTACAAAAAGAGGTAATTTGGGGAGCAGCTTCCTCTTGGACATTAGATCTTAGAGAAGTCCATCCAATATGTTCGTGGAGTTCTCTGCTCCAGGCTCCTGATGGCTCGTTGAACCGTAGAAGGCAATCAGAAAGTCACCAACCAAGTCAAATTGTGACACCTATATTTGTGCAACAAGAAAGAAAAAGGGGGAGGAGGAGGGGGGGTGAAGGAGAGGGAGGGAGAGGGAGGGAGGAGGTTGAAGAGGTAGGGGGGTGCGGATGACCAGAAAACTAAAGTTCCTGGCAGTATTGTTAATAATGTAAATGTCATCTGTCAAGTATGGTCCAATCTATTCATCAGTCCATTTCACGAGATGGGCCCGTAGGTAATGCTATGAGTAGTACCTCACAGGAAGTTCACAGGTCAAGGCTAAGCTCTATTCCTTCCTAACCAGGTTGACCAGATACTCTCAAATTTGGATCTGTTTCTTAACTCCCAGAAGGACAATTCCTCTAGGCGAGCTATGTCATTAACCTTCTGTATCCATTGAAGGATCGCTCCTGTTTCCTGTTTCCAATGCAGGGCGATTAACAGTCTCACACTTGCCAGCAATGATCTAATCAATTACCCTGTTATTTTGGGAAAGCTAGATAGGATCAGAGAGAGTAAGGCAAAGGCTGGGGTTCGAGGTATTTGTAATTTCAAGTGTGTGCACAATGCAGAGATATGGTCCAACACCTCCTTCCAGAAGCTCTCTAGTTTAGGGCACGTCCACCAGATGTGGAGGAAATCACCAGTTGATCCCTGACATCTCCAACACCTATCTGATGTTGTTGGGTACATTCTTTTTAGACATGAAGGGGTTAGATACCACCTAGACATTATTTTGTATGCATTCTCCTGCACGTTAACACATCTCGATGTCATTTTTGGGGTCCTAAGAATACGTTTAACCTCATCTCTTGTAAATGTCAGTCCTAGGCCTCTTTCCCACTCTGATAAAGTATATGGAGCTTGGTGATTCCAACTCCTGCAGCTGTTTACAGATCTTTGAGTGTAATTTAGTTGGGGTCTTAGCTTGTGCTAGCAACTGTTCAAACCAGGACAACTCTGAAGAGCTGGAAGACGGCCTCATGTGAGTAGCAATCTTAGTTTTTATGTGTTCATAATGTAGAGTGTTCAAATTGGGAATGTGAAGTATATCTTTAACATCTCCTATACTGCAAATAGTTCCATTTTCATCTAGCAAATCCTAAATGTGTTTTTTACACTTTCTAAGTTGTGGAGGAAGTGAATCTGCACTGTTGTCTGTGTAGTTTAGGCAGTCCCTCACTTCCATTATTGAGGATGGGAACTTTACACAATGTTGTTGAGTATTCACCTCGTTCCATACTCGCATTGTTGCCGATATTAAAGATTCCTCTATTTTAGCTGAGGACCTATATACAGGATCCAAGAGTATCAGGGATCTAAGTGGTATTCCTGTTATGTGTTCCTCTAGGTAGAGCCATTGTTTGTATAACAGTCAACAATTCTTGTTAAATGAATTGCTTTAAAGAATCAAGGAATGGATGGAAAACCGATTCCTCCTGACCATGGGGGAAGCTTCAGTATCTTATGTGAAATCCTAGGTTTGATGGAAATCCCTGCCTAGTTCCATTGTTGATATTCACTGCTGGCGACAAAATATCATTTACTCTTATATAGGCTCTAGGGGATGTGTACATAGAGAAAATGGCTTGTATAAATGGGGGCGGGAAGCCAAATTTCAGAAGCGTAGTCTGTATGAAAGGCCACTCTACCCTATCAAAGGCCTTCTCCGCGTCAGTCCCCAGCAGCACTAATGATTTTCTTTTGATTCTGGTGAGGCATATGGAGTTTATTATCTTGTAAGTGTTATCTCTTCCCTCACGACCAGGCACAATTCCTGTCTGATCCGAGTGAATTATATCATTTAAATAGGGTTTGATCCTAGAGGCCAGAATTTTTGCATAGAGTTTTACGTCTACATTCAACAGTGAAATGGGTCTATAGTTAGAGCACAGCATAGGGTCCTTTGGTGCTTTATGTATTAGAGTAATATGTGCTGCTAGGGACTGAGGCAGGAAAGTCGTGCCCTCAAGGGAGCTGTTAAAAGATCTCAGTAGTTATGGCACTAAAGTGTCCTCAAAAGTCCTATAATAAAGTAAAGGCAGCCCATCAGGCCCTGGGGACTTCCCTTTTGCCATTGATTTTAATGCGTCTGTAAGCTCTTGTTTTTGTATTGGGGATAATAAGCTGTGAGCTTGTTCAGTATTTAATCTTGGTAAGGCTATTTCACTAAGTAATTTTTCCATTGGTTGTTTTTTCCTATCTTTAATAGCCTCAGACTCTTCCTTATTTATGTTGTAAAGTTGGGAGTAGTAATCATGAAAGGCCTTTGCTATATCTCCATCCTCCATAGAGAGGGACCCATTGTCTTTTTTGATAGCAGTGATCCTTGACTTGCGTCTATGTTGTTTTATCAATGCCATCATAAATTTGGTGGTTTTATTGCCATGAGCAAAAAACTTCTGCCTGAGAGATAGATAATACTTGTCAGATTGCACATTCAGAAGATTTTTAAGTTCTTCTCTCTTTTCAGTTAATGGCTTTAAATGCTGTACTGCTAAGGAGCGCTTATGTAGAGTCTCTAGTACTGAAATATCCTTGTACTGTATGGGGAAAGCTATTTTTTCCTTTCTTTTCTTATTCAGGTAAGAGGCAGTAGAAATGAAAGTTCCTCTAATTACTGCTTTATGGGATTGCCATAATACATGTGGAGAAATATTTTCTATATCATTGAGCTTGAAAAACTCTTTCAGAGTATTTTCAATTTTCTCTTTGACCTCTTTCCTATTTAATAAGGGTTCGTTCAGTCTCCAAATATATTCTTTTGGTTGCGGAGTCGAGAAAGCAAGGGGCATGGATATAGGGGCATGATCTGAGTGTGTAATTGAGCCTATTTGAACCTCTCTACACAGATGCAAGGAGTCCACTGGAACCAAAAAGTAGTCCAACCTATGGTATGAAGAATGCGGAGCAGAGAAATGGGTATAATCTCTCTCGTCGGGATGGAGATAACGCCATACATCCACTAAAGAGCTATTTTTAAATCTTCTTTTGATATATGAAAGAGTATGATAGGGTATGTGAGATCTGCCGGTGGAGGAATCCTGCGATGGTCTCCAAAGATAGGTTACAATCTCCAGCTATTATGACAAGGCCCTCCCTAAACTCCTCCAGCAGCTGCAAAGTCATATGGAACCAAGGTTTATGAGCAACATTGGGAGCATATAAGTTGATAAAGGTGTAAAGTTGGGAATTAATCACGCCTTTCAAGAACACATATCTGTCCTCTGTGTTTTGAGGTCTTTTAAAGTGAAGTTAACTTGTTTGTGTATGCCTATACTGACCCCCAATCTGTTGGGAAATTTTGAGGACTGTGGTACCACTTGTTATAATGTGCTCTCGTCAAGTTCGGAGTTTTCCCATGTTTAAAGTGTGTTTCTTGTAAAAACACTATGTGTGCTTTATCTTTATGCAAATATCTGAGGAGTTGGCTTCTTTTTGAGGGAGACTGGAAGCCTCTCACATTATAAGATACAAGTCTAATGTGGTCCATATTCTACACTATGTATTATATAGAGCAGTGTTTGGTAGCCTACCCGATAATCTTCTGACCTGATGAATCATCCAGAGCCACTACCTGTCGAGTCAATATAAACATAGATTCACTAGGCCTATAACTGGGCAAAAGTCACACACCATTACGTACAAAACCTACAAAAGTGACTACGTGGTGCCCTAATAATGATACCACCAATCTATAGCAAATTACAAAGACTTTATTGATATAAAATACATAAAAGATGGAGGAATCCACAGTAGGGGGAGGTAGCAAGTAAAAACATACAACCCCAGGTGTGAGGAACATGCACATGCACTAATAATGATACTGTAATGAAGGACATACATAAATACCAGGGTATATATAAATATAGAATAACCTAACCACAACTACCAATAGTGAATACCACAAGTGACTAAACACTCTACCATAAACAATGGCACAGGGCAGGAAATGAACAGTACATCAAACACCCAAGGTATACCAACATCAAAAAATTCATCATCACCAGTCCTTCAACTGCATGGCAGCCCCACACTCAGCTGACGCGTTTCGCCGGTATGGCTTCGTCAGGGGTGAAAAAAGCATCTGTCGAGTCATTTGAATCAGTCCAGGAGAAGTAAAGGGATGGGAGGGTGAGGGGTGGTTTTGAATCTGAAAAGTAGAACATAACATGAAGAACAAAGAACAGAGCAACATATTTTCTCCGTGATAGGGGAATTTTTAGGAGAATAGTTATCTCCTGGGAGAACCGACGTGGGTTCAGACACAAAATCTCAGTGACTTGATGTGAACAGAGTGAAAGGTTGTACATCAAGATGTAAACATTGTGTAGTTGTACACAGGGGGAGAGAAACTATTATACTAAAAGAGTTACTAAGAATAATTTAGTCGGATGACTAAAACCCGGTATCAATCAGTTTTATATTTACTTAAAGACTTTCTTTTCATGTTCACTGACCAATCCACGCCCTCTTCAGGTCAGCTCCAAGGGTGCCCTGGAGCTGGAGGATATAACAAGGGCAGGAGCAAACACAACTCCAACCAAGAGCCAGCGAACACCAAGAAAGTCTACATATAACTTTCAGAAGGAATATATACATCATTAGCTGCAGACCAATCTGGGATGTCAAGATCCTCAATGTCCAGCAGTGCCAGTATTTCAGGTAGTTCTTTATGTGTTCTGAGGATGATCTTCTTTTCCTTCCATGTTATCATCATTCCAAACGGAAATAGCCACCTGAAGGCGATTCTTCTTCGTCTCAGTTGTTCTGTTAAAGGTTTCAGGAGACGTCTGTTGTTGAGAGTAGCGGGAGCAAGGTCTTGAAAGAATAGTATATTAGATCCTTTATATTCTATATTATTGCATTCCCTGGCTTTTTTCATTAATTCTTTCTGAGCAAAATTCAGGAATTTGCAAATGATATCCCTGGGGGGATCAGCTGGCTTGGGTTTGGGCCTTAAAGAGGACCTTTCACGGTTTTGAATTACTGTAGATAAATACCTCTTGTCCCGGGGTACAAGCAGTCTTGCTGCCACTCTGCCTAGTTTTTTAAAATACAGCTCCTACTCCCCGCTGTGCCCGCCTGTAGTTTTCGCGCTCAGTATGTAAATACTGAGCATCGGTACAGGGAGGAGGAGACGCCGCATTTCTCAATGGGCGTCTCCTTCTCCCTGGCTGTGCCGCGATCCAATCACAGCGGGAGAGCGTCACAGCCAGGGAGAAGGTGAGGTTTTTTTTTCTCCCTGGCTGTGACGCTCTCCGCTGTGATTGGATCGCGGCACAGCCAGGGAGAAGGAGACGCCCATTGAGAAATGCCGGCGTCTCCTCCTCCCTGTACCGATGCGCGAAAACTACAGGCGGGCACAGCGGGGAGTAGGAGCTGTATTTTAAAAAACTAGGCAGAGTGGCAGCATCAGCGGGGGGTACCCCGGGACAAGAGGTATTTATCTACAGTAATTCAAATCCGTGAAAGGTCCTCTTTAAGGCCCTGTGTGCTCTTTCAATAGTTATGGGCTCTGTGTGACCGTCGCCAAGCATTGAGGAGCATATTTCAATGATCACTTTAGGTACTGCATCAGGGGCTACAGTTTCTGGTACTCCTCTGACTCTGTATGTTCTTTCTCCTGCCCCTATTGTCTTGGTCCTCAAGGTGATCATATAAGTAATTTATATGTTGTTGATAGGTGGTTAAAGCATCTGAGTTCTGTCTGATATAGGCGATTATCTCTGATTGAGTGGACTCCAGACTTTCCACCTGGGATCCAATCTGTCTCACATCTCTTTTAATCTCAGCCAATTCATGCAGAACAGGGTTTAGAGCTTTAACTAATGCCTGTGATATGAAGGACCGGGATATGGGGAGATCTTGAGTAGAGATGAGTGAACATGCTCGTCTGAGCTTGATGCTCGTTTGAGCATTAGGGTATTCGCATATGCTCGCTACTCGGACGAGCATATCACGATCCTCGAGGAAATGGCAACTTCCTTTTCCTGCATGATAGCTGCCTTTTTTCAGCCAATCAACATGCATGAGAGTCTTTGGTACCTCCTAGCATCACGTGGGGCCCCTACAAGTCGATAGCAGGGATTGGCTGGCCAGATCAGATGACCTGGGAATATAAGAATCTGGTCCCGCGCTGCTCGCGTCATACGCCGTCTGCATGAGATTAGGGAAAGAGCTGCTGTCTGTCAGGGAGAGTGTTAGGGCCTGAATTTAGATATTGGTTAGGCAGGAATCACCCACAAAGAATCCAACAGCCCTTCTAAGAGCTATAAGTAGAGATGAGCGAGCACTAAAATGCTCGGGTGCTCGTTATTCGAGTCAAACTTTTCCCGATGCTCGGGTGCTCGTTTCGAATAACGAACCCCATTGAAGTCAATGGGAGACTCGAGCATTTTTGCGGGGGACCAAGGCTCTGCCTAGGGAAGGCTGGGTGAAAACCTGGAAACATCAGAAAATGATGGAAACACCACGGAAATGGACAGGAAACAGCAGGGGCAGCATGCATGGATGCCTCTGAGGCTGCCTAATCCCACCATTACCCCAAATTCTCAGGCAACAGCCTGGTGGTTACCCTCATGGCAATTGTGCTCACCCAGACCAAGAAAGGCGAGGCACATGCCCATCACATGTTAGGGAAGCACCCAACTAGGTGCAACGAAGGTCCATCACCGCCTGCAGGTGACACCACTACTCATGCTGGCACTGCAGCTAAAATCAAGTTTAGTATCTGTTCTTATCAGTTGCTGTGCCTGCTGGTGGTATAGTGGTGAGCATAGCTACTTCCCAAGCAGTTGATGCGGGTTCAATTCCCATCTATTGCAGGAGGCAATTCAAAATCAGTACAATATCTAATATGTCCCCTACCCGGGAAAATTGTTTGGAGAGAGGGCATGTAGGTGGGGGGAAGGAGGTTTCGCTGGAAGAGCCAGAGGAGTGCCCCCTGGGCTAGCGTGTGTGGTGGTGACAACAGCCGGACTGGATTTGGGAAAACTGTTGCTTTAACCCTTATGGTATCGATTCTTCTCAGTTTAATACCGTATACGTCCCCTATCTTGGGACCCTATATTTAATGGATTTTTCGAACACGGAAAAGGGAAAAAGAGCTTGCTCTGGCCAGGGGAGTGTTTTTTCCCACTGCAGCTAAGGGGACGTGTCCATGCTCTGCCTA
>ONZH01028166.1:0-17185 GCA_900303285.1 Rhinella marina | reverse complement strand
AAGAGGTCTTACATTTTTAATTATTACCTTTATATGTTTAGCTAATAGGATATCATCAGTATCAGTTCTGCCTCTGGTTGTATGACAGAAGACATAATGCAGTTTGAGTCTACATTTCATTTTTCAGGTCTGAAAATTAAAGTTGAACTTTTGGCTATAATGAGACGCAAGGTCACTTTGTATTTAGGCATATGAGGCCATTTATGTGTCTCTGAAATGGCACTGTTATATATCAGCAGAGGCATAGCTATAGGGGGTGCAGAGGTAGCAGTCGCTATTGAGAGCAGGAGCCTGAGGGGCCCAAAGACCCTTGTGCCATATAAAATTTTTGCCTCAGGCAGCATGACAGCTATGTGCTACTTTCTGATCTAGAATTAATATACATTTTGATAATTACAATTAATTATAATCATTACCTGTCCTGTGTCACCTCTTCCACATTTGCATGCTTCACCACATGGGCCTCAACTGTACAAGTGACTGCAAAACCGAGTAGAAAGTCTAAGCAATTATGATTCACAGCTTATGACATCATAGGAGAGGATAACCAAATTTGGGCATGTATTAAATAGCACATACTAATATTAATTTATAGTGCTTGCTCCTATTCTATTTTAACTTAAAACTTAAAATGTACTAGACTCTGTTCCGACTATCACCATGTCCCCCATGCATAAGAGAGCCGTGACACCTATGCCAGATTAATTTTCAATGGATACAAGCAAATTCTATTGGTAAGACTGTGCCATTTTTCATGGTACAAATAGTACTGCAGACTAAGGAAGACACAACCCCAATGAATGGCATCAACCGATTCACTAGAATGGAAAAGATCCTCCTTCATCCCTGAATCGATCTAAATTTTTAACCCTTTCATGACCGGACCTATAAAAGGCCTGAATGTCCAGGCAACTTTTTGTGATTTGGGCACATGGTGGCTTAGTGACCCTAATTTTTTTTTTCGTTTGAATACGAAAATAATTTTTGAAATTTTTTTTACTTGACACTTAGGACTTATTATTAGAATGGTTTTTTAAAAGATATTTTATATTTTTTTAGGCTTAATTTAGACAAAAAACGCTAATTCTTATTAAAAAAAAGGATTTTTTTAAATTATAGATTTTTTTTTTTAAATATTAAAACTGACGCACAAATTAATTTTTGCAATGGGTTCCCTATTTGATGACGATCATTTTGATATATAGCATGTATAGATTTTATTTGTCGGGGCGACTATGGTGACTGTTTTTATTGGCGACTGCGTGTTTAATTTTTTTTTTTTTTACTTATATATTAATTTATTTTTGACAACTAATATGTCCCCCAGGAGGTCATTAAAAGACCTCTGGAGGACTGACTTTTTTTTTTTCTTTTTTTAACACTTTTTTTCCCCATTGTTTCCACTGTAACTGGGGCATCCACAGGAGCCCCAGTTACAGGGGAAAACAGCCCCCTGGGGGCTCATTACACACAGGCAGAGCTGATCAGGGTCTATTTAGACCCTGTAGCACTGCTCTGGCCCCGAGACACCCGGCGGTCACGTGACCGCCGGGACTAAAACAGGAAGCGGTGCTGCCGCTTCATTCCTGCTGCGCCGGCTAAGCAGGTAAGTCTCTCCTCCGGCTTAGGAGAAGACATAAGTGGTAATAAACCGCTCCTGTCTTCTCCTCAGGGTCCCCGCTCTGTCTGTGAGCCGGGACCCGACCTGCTCCTGCTAGATTGCAGGAGCAGGAGCTTTAATCCAGCGTTGATCAGCGCTGGATTAAAGGGCGCCTGCACGTCTATATACGTGCTATCTGCACGGGCATGTGCAGATAGGACGTATATAGCCGGGTTATGGCGGTCGTTAAAGTGCATCTGTCAGCAGGTTTGTTCCTATGAAACCGGCTGACCTGTTACATGTGCCATTGGCAGCTGAAGGCATCTGTGTTGGTCCCATTTTCAAATGTGCCCGCATTGCTGAAAAAAATTAAGTTACAATTAATTATAATCATTAGTTTTATTACATGAGAGCGAGCACCTATCCCTTCTGCTGCCTGAGGCGAAAACTGAAACAGCGCCCCACCCCTCCCCAATGCCAATTTCTTAACCTAACCCCTTCCCTTCAGCCCATGACCCTTTGGCTGCCCCCCTCTTGCCCATACCTGGTGCTGCCTGAGGCAATCGCCTCACCTGGCCTCATTGGTGGTGCACCCCTGTCTAGAAGCAATGGGGGGGCATTGCCATTGTACCTAGAGACTCTGCTCTCACTGCAACTGCCGCGCCCACTCCACTTTGATTGACAGCACCAGGCAAAGTAAATGTCATCACGACTGGCCCTGAATTCTACTTAAAGACATGCCAGTTGTAATAGTTTCATGCATTCCCCATGTAAGAACAATTCCAGAGCATCTATTCTTATGGCTCTATGTAGTTCCATTCCTTTATTTTTTCTAATAGAAATTATAAATGAATTGCTATCAGTCTGCAGTAAGGGTACAGAGGGGTGGTAACCAGCTGGGGGTGTGTTCCTGCACTTTCTTACAATGGCAGCACTGATTGGATATAGTGAGTCTGTGCAGGTACAGTACACACACACAACTGGTTACCACTTCTCTATACCCTTACTGCAGACTGCAAGCAATTGATTCCTAACTTCTATTAGAAAAAATAAAGGAATGGAACAACATAGAGTCATAAGAATAGCGGCTACATAATTGTTATCACATGGGGGATGAATGGAGTTATTAAAACAGCATGTCAGGAGAGGTGACAGGACTTCTTTAAGTCAATCTAAGTGCAGAGGGCACTGCAATTGCAGAGAGCAGAGCCTCTCATTGTAATGGCAAGGTGTAAGGGTTACAAGTGTCATAGTGACAAATCCCCTTCAAAAGTATATTGATTTGTGCATTCCAATGCCATTACTGGTGCTCTGCTGCCATCTAGGGGCAAGACCTTGCATCTATGTTTGACAATAATTATAAGAAGATTCTGGATGAGGTCACTTCCTGAGAGGAGGAGGAAGGATCTGGAAGAGATGCAGAGAAGGAGAGAGGAGAGAGAGGTCAGAGAATAAGGCTGCTTAAAGTCATGTAAGCATAATATGAGTGGATTATCTGCTTGAGAAGAGAAGCCTCCAACAAGAGCAGACCACACACACAGAGACTTTATCCAAAGTAAGCTGCACATGGGTCTAATGTGATCTGAACCACTGCAAGAGATACCTCCACTACCCAGGAAAACCAGAGGGAAACCCTAAAGTTAAGTGTTCTGTTACTTGTCATGTAAGGGGACTGCAAATACATATATATTGTGCACTGGCTGATAACTAGGAGTGCCACTGTGTTGGGAGAAAGAACACTGGAATCATCTAGAAAGAGACTGTCACCGTTAATAACTGTTTGAGCTACCACAGTTTGCCTGTGTTCCTGTTTATAAAGAGGCTATATTAGTTATCTGTGCTGAACTACTTGCTGAAGAAATTATTTAGTAAAATAGCCATTTATATCATACTCCATTGTGGTCTCTCTCTCTGCTGGCGTGAACCTAGAAGGGATTACTTCTATACTGCTAACACAATTTTGGCATAGTTGGCAGGATCAGAGAGGAAAAAAACAGTATGAGCCACAGTGACGGAAGTCCAGAAATTGCCAGCAGCTCTGGAACTGCACCTCCCATAGTGATCCCCATGGGAGCAGCCATGATAAATGTGCCCAAATATGATGGAAAGAATATGTTGCTCCCAGACTGGGTAGAACGGCTGAGGCTAGCAGCAAGACTGTATCAAGTACCCACAGCCCATCAGGCCGATCTGGCCTTGAATGCACTGGAAGGTGATGCCAGGCAAGCTGTGATTGTTTTGCCCTTGGAACAACGGAATACTATAGATGCTATTGTGGGCCGCCTTGAGTCACTATATAGGGATGTCACTTCCGCCACCGATCTGCGAAAGAAGTTCTATACTAGAAGCCAGAGGGAAGGAGAATCGGTACAGCAATTCTCCGTGGCTCTATAGGTGTTGTGGAAGCAGCTTATGAAGAAGAATCAGGAGGGGTGCTCTGCTGTGCTGAATGCTGACCGCCTGCTCCAGGATCAGTTCATCTCCGGGCTCAGGTGCCGCATGACCAGGCGGGGCTCTACGGGACTATGTGAGACTGGCAGATGATGTGTCCTTGCAGGATGTTATGCGAGAAGCCATTGAGTTAACAAAAGATGAGATGGAAAACGCCTATGTGGCTGCTGAAGAATTACAGCACAGAGAGGCTTCAGGAAACACATTCTGTGAGTTTGCTAAGGACCTTCATGATTCCCTAAGAGAACTTAAGGATGAGATCTCTCAACTGAGGCACGCCGGTGAACTGACTGAGCGCAGGTGACGGGGAGGTCGTACCAGGCTGAGTGACACCCGTCGTGTTGGAGGTGTGGAGAACCAGGACACTTAGGCCCGTACATGTACAGCTACACAGCCCCAGCCTCCTAACCAACCGCCTTTAAACTAAAGGTGCCTGCTGCTGAGGGCCAAGCAGTGGGCTCCCTTCCCAAGGGTCCTCCTTCTTCCCCAAGAAACATTGCTGGATGTTGCCCTGTGGTCAAGGCAAAAATAAATGGACTATCAGTGGCATGTCTGATTGATACAGGGTCCGAGGTCTCTACAATGTCCAGCCAGCTTTACCAGGCTTGCTTCCAGCATCAATATGGACTCGAGCCCCCCTGGGTTAATCTCACAGCAGCTAATAATTTGCCCATTCCAGTGGTAGGAGTCACCTGGATGGATGTGGAGTTGTTTGGGAGGGTCTTTAAACAAAAGGGGATTGTGGTGGTCCGAGACTGTATCCGCCATGGGGTGCATGTGATAGTGGGGCATGAACATTCTGCAAGAACTAGATGGGTTGCTTATAAAGGAGCTGGGTGAGGGATATGATAAGCACATAAATGTCACCCAAGAGGTACGTCAGACCCTAATGCAGCTCCAGAAAACATGTGTGCAGCAGAGCAAGTTGTCTGACATGGTGGGCACAGCGGGAATAGTGCGAGTCCCCTGTCATAGTGCTGTGCATATTCACCCCCGGCAACAGGTCACCATACCCTTGACTGTGGGTACTCATAACAAGCTTAAGGGAGCAACAGTCCTAGTGGAGCCCTCAGCTCCTATGACAGAACAGTCCCCTGGGCTGTTGGACGCACTATCAGCAGGGTGCAACGTGGAATGGTGGCGGTACGACTGATAAATGTTAGTGAAGTAGAGGTGTGCATTCCACCCCGCACTGTGTTAGCTGAAGTTCATGTGTTGGCAGAGTGACGATATAGCTGCACTAGCTGCGGCCCTTGGATTTGGTGGCTCCAGGTACCGCCGAAGATTATCCATGGAAGCCAGAGGAACTTGAAAGACTGTGGGGAACAGCTGGGTCTGAATGGTCTTCCCTTAGAGAGTAAGTCTGGTGGAGGCCCTGCGTCAGTTACTTTATGAGTTTCTTGAAGTTTTTGCTCGGCATGATGAAGAGTATGGCTGTACCGAGGTAATGGAGCATGCGATTGATACAGGCACCACTGCTCCAGTGAGGGAGAGGTACCGAAATATTCCTCCAGCCCTGTATCAAGAGGTTAAAGGGCTCCTGCGGAAGATGATAGAGGGGCAGGTGATAAGAGAGAGCAAAAGTCCATGGGCCACACCCATCGTTCTAGTGAGAAAGAAAGACGGAGCCCTCAGATTCTGTGTGGACTACAGGAAGCTGAATGCCTGCACTCATCGAGATGCTTATCCATTGCCACGGGTAGAAGAGATACTGACTGCCCTTCGGAAAGCTCTCGACTTAGCCAATGGGTATTGGCAGGTGCCACTAAAAGAGTCAGATAAAGAGAAAACTGCCTTTATAACACCAATGGGCCTCTTTGAATTTAATCGGATTGCCGTTTGGGCTTATGAATGCTCCCAGCACCTTCCAGCGCCTGATGGAGCGATGTTTTGGGAGATCTGAATTTTGATTCAGTCATGATCTACTTGAGCGATGCTGAAATTCAAGCGTTGAAGGACTTACAACAAGATAAGTCTATTACAATCAAGCAGGCAGACAAGGGTGGGGCCATTGTAATAATGGATACATCCTACTATATACAAGAGGTTTCTAGGCAACTCTCAGATAGTTCCACTTATCAAAAGGTTTCAATGAACCCCACATCCAGAGTACAGAAATTAATTGATGCGGTGTTGGATGAATCGCTTGCACGTGGTGTAATTGATGAAGCTACTTATATTTTTTTGCACAAAGAGCATCCTATTGTCCCTGTACTGTATATTCTTCCAAAGATACACAAGAATCTAAATAGACCACCTGGACGCCCGATTTGTGGCTCCACGGATTCTATTCTGGCTCCACTCTCGGTTTATTTTGGAAAAAATATTAACCCCTATAGTAAAGACTACTCGTCCTTTCTTTTGATACATCTAGTTTTTTGAGTGTACTTCAGTCGTTAGATTATATTCCAACTCAGGCTATTTTTGATTACATTAGATGTTAACAGCTTGTACACATCTATTTCTCATGTACAGGGTATTGGGGCTGTTGAGTTCTATCTATCACAGACTTCTCTTACTATTGATGCACAGTCCTTTTGTTTAAGACTTCTAGAATTAGTTCTTTATAACAATTTTTTCATGTTTGGTGATGACTATTACGACAGAAGAGGGGCACCGCGATGGGGGCCAACGTGGCACCGCCGTATGCAAATCTTTTTATGTCCAAATTGAGTTAGACTTCGTATACACACATCTTTACAAAAAATTTGCGCTGATTTGGCGCCGTTATATAGACGATGTCTTTTGCATCTGGACTGGTGACATTGACTCTTTCCAGGAGTTTTATCAATACTTAAATACAGTTGATAGTGATTTGCAGTTTACGGCCCACGTTGACCCCATGCGGTGAACTTTCTGGATACCATGGTGTTGAAAGATGATGATGGTCGGCGTGGAGTACCGATCTTTTTGTCAAACCCACTGACCGTAATGCATTACTACTTTATTCGAGTTCTCATCCACGAAACACGAAAAATTCTCTACCACGATCTCAGTTTATGAGAGTCAAACGTATTGTTGGTGATTCTGAGACTAGACAAACTCGATTACAAGAAATGGCTCAAAAATTTCAGAGACGTGGATATCCTAAGCCGCTTCTCGATAGAGAATTGGAATCAGATAATTTGTCTAATCGCAAACATGACCAATCTACTCCACGGTATTTCTTTTGTAGTCACATATCATCCTATGATCCCAAAGATACAACAAGTTCTACACAAACATTGGGCACTTTTACAAAAGTCTTACCCCACTATACCTGAATTCTTGGAACCAGTACGTATCTGTCATAAACGTTCCAGGAATTTACGTGATAGTCTAATAAAGGCAGATATCGGCCCTTTAAAATCTACGGCACGACAGACTACTTTGGTTGCACCTAAGCGTGGGACTTTTCCTTGTCTTGGTTGTGCACAGTGTACACACGTCAGTAAGGGCCAAACCTTTACTCATCCCAGGTCTGGAAAATCTATCAGATTAGGGTTTTTTCACTTTGTGCATCATCATATGTGATATACCTGATCAAGTGTCCTTGCGGTCTCGCATACATTGGGGAGACTTCCCAGTGTGTGCGAGACCGCATCAGTAAGCATAAATCGGACATCAGGTGCAAAAAGGGCGATCTTCCAATTCCGCATCATTTTTTGGAAGCACAACATAGTATCAGTCAATTGAAATTTCAGGTTGTGGAACAAGTTTTTACCTCCGAGACGAGGTGGCGATCGTAAAGCCATCTTGCGTCGACGAGAGGCTTTTTGGATTCATGAATTGAAAACATTACAATCCACTTGGCCTGAATCGTGACTTTGATATAGGTATTAATTCATTTTATAACTTGCTTTGAATTTGTTTTCAATTATCTAGATGCATCCAACTTGATCCTGTACAGGTAAAGAAACTTTTAGCGTTTCTACTATAATACTAACATACTAATGATTTATGTATACTAATAAGAAGATGTTGAAGTACATTGGTATAATGCATATTGTATGTGCTTTAAATACCGATCATTCATTCCAATAAGTATCAAGATGTAAATTTGCTGAATTCTGATTTAATGTTGGAAATAGGGGTTAACTTACCCTTTCTGGTGGGTATTAGTGGGCTATTTCGTAGTTTGGAACGATTTTGTAATGTTATATATAAGTGAATTATACTCTAGTGACATGAGGGCATCTTCTCTGCCCTTAATGTGTCTTCTTTCTCATTGCGCATGCGCCAGGAGTCCCGATCACGTGGTCAACTGTAGTGTCACGTGATCGCGGCTTTTTTCGCGCCTTTTGTCCTTTAAATAGCGGCGCCTGCGCTCTGATGTGCTGCAGACGCCATCTATATCGTTCTCCTTGTCCACCAACGGTATGTTTTTGTTTCTGATCTCGCTCACTGTCACGGTATGTATACTAACCATGATGGTCTCGATTTGTGTCTTGTGGATTGTGGTTTTCTATTGATTGATATTGATCTTCAGATATAGACCTACTGATCATATGAACTGTATCCCTATGGAGACTTCACTCTATTATGCGAGACACCTATACATTATGTGTTCTAGATATGGCATGTTGTTCAGGTCCCTACTATATATGATTTCAATGGAGGACTTATACTAATGAACTACTTATACTTATACTAATGAACTAATGAATTACTTATACTTATACTAATGAACTACTATATATGTTTGAATATGCCATTTATGTATCTCTAGATATACTGAATATCATAATGATTTTTTTCTATTGGTGGTCATGGGGCTACAATAATTATATTGATCAGTCTTACATATACCTTTTTATGAGGATTATCTTTAGGGTGAACCTGTGGTGACATTTATATTTATATTTGTTTACTGTGTTGTTGTCCACATTATATATGTAATATGGCTTTGTATTTGTCATACATGTTGTGGTAATCTGTCATTGTGTGTAATTTTGTACTTTTTATATATATATGTTATAGGCCGTGATCAAGTTCCGGGATGGACCGAAACGTTGGCCAATTTTAAGATGTGGATTACATTAATAAACTAACTGTCCTGTCTACTACTAAGCATTAACGAGTGCCGTGATTTGTACATATAACGTTGGGGTAATGACCCGTCACTGAGCACCGAATCTTAAAGTGGAGTGCCAACCAAATTTGTTTATATAATATATGATCTACTTAGACGACATTGTGGTGTACTCCAGCTCCTTTGAGGAACATCTCCAGCATTTAAGGGCTGTCTTACACGGTTAAAGAATTTCGGCCTAAACTCAAACCTGCAAAGTGCCGGATTGGACAGAAACAAATTAAATACTTGGGCCATGTGGTCTCTGAAGATGGGGTGGCTCCTGACCCTGAGAAAGTAAGAGCCATGGTAGAGTGGACTGTGCCAAAGACAAAGACTGAGGTGCGAGCCTTCTTAGGCCTAGTGGGATACTATCGGCGCTACATGGAAGGTTTTGCCAAGACTTCAGCTCCACTGCATCAACTACTAGTTGGGCATCCTCAGAAAATGAAAACATTTGGCCAAGCAGACGTGACTTCACGGTGGACCGGAGACCATCAGTCTGCATTTCAGGAACTGAAAACAAAACTCATGACAGCCCCTATGTTGGCATTTGCAGATTATACCTTGCCATTCTGATTGAACACGGATGCCAGTTTGCAAGGCTTGGGAGCAATCCTCTCACAAATTCAGGATAGAAAAGAGAAGGTAATTGCATATGGCAGTCGAAGTCTGAGGCCCACAGAAAGAAATCCAGCTAATTACAGTTCTTTCCGCCTGGAACTGCTGGCCATAGTCTGGGCAGTCACAGAAAAATTTGCTGAGTATCTAGCAGGAAGTCGAGTGGAAATCTATACGGACAACAATCCTCTGGCCTACTTGTCAGCAGCAAAGCTGGGGGCATTGGAGCAGCGTTAGGTAGCCCGCTTAGATTATGTGATCCACTATAAGCCGGGAAAGAACAACGGGAACGCGGATGCTCTCTCACGAAGACCGATAAATCATTCGGGCCCTGAAGTGGATGAACAACTGGAAGCAGTTGAAATACCTCCAATACGAACTTCACAAAGAGCAGGGAAGTGCAAAGCCGTGGTTGTTGACACTTTGGCCTCCGAGTTACCACTAAGAGAGAGTGGGACGAAAAACAGGGCAAGAATCCTGATGTGGCCCGCATACGAGAGGGGGTCAGACGGAAATGCAAATTAAAGTATGAAGACCGAGCAAGTCTGACTTCGTGGAGACGTGTCCTCCTGCGACAGTGGGAAAGACTGGAAGTTCGAGACAAAGTGCTCTATCGGCGAATCTGGATTCCTAAAGAACATCGTGAAGTCTGGCAAGTGGTAATGCCTCCAGATTCAGTGACAAATGTCTGCCAGGTAATCCATCAAAGTTCAGGTCACTGCTGTGCAGAAAAGACTGTTCAATTACTGAGAAATTACTTCTTTGCACCAGGAGTAGCACAAATTGCAGAGACAGTGTGCAAGGCTTGTCCACAGTGTGCTGTGCACAAAGCTGCAGAACAACATGCCCCACCACTGACTATTGTGACAAATGAACCATTTGAACTTCTAACTACAGACTTCTTGACAATACAAGAAGTAACGTCTGGGCACAAATATGCACTCATCTGTGTCGACCACTTCTCCAAGTTTGCAGTGGTCGTGCCAACATATGATCAGACAGCAACCACCACCGCAGAAGCATTGTGGAAACATGTGATTCGGCCATATGGATGTCCCAAGCGGATTTTGTCTGATCAAGGTCCGAATTTTGAACCTATGGTTGTACAGGAACTGTGTCAGTACCATGGGATTCGGAAGTCGAGAACAACCCCATATCATCCGCAAGGAAATGGTGTGTGCGAACGGTTCAATCGGACACTTCTTGGCATGATCTGCACATTAGGAGAGGAGCATCAAGAGCGCTGGCCAGAGTTTGTGGACAATGTGGTATGGGCGTACAATCATACCATCCATAGCACCACTGGTTACACCCCCTACCAATTGTTGTTTGGACGTTTTGGAAAGCTACCGCTAGCCGTACTGATGGAGCACCCTGAAGAAGAAGTGGAGCAACGGAGTCCAACAGAGTGGTTGCAAGAGCACCAATGTCGTCTGAAGCGAACTCGTTCTCTAATGAGGGATGCACATCAGAGTTCAGAGACCAAGGAACCAATTATGATAGTGCCCCTACAACCTAGAGATCGAGTGTTAGTCCGCAACAAGCGAGCTCGACGGATGGGGAAGTTGGAGCCCAAATGGGAACGGCAGGCACATGTGGTGGTCCGACAGATTGACCCCCGTTTGCCCATGTATGTAGTAAAGCCAGAAAATAGTGAAGGACCTAGTCGAAATCTCCACAGGAATATGCTGAGACCCTGCACATTCCCAGCTACAGAACCTCTACCTCAGCCTACTGAAGAAGGTCACGTACCAGAACAGTTAGAATGGTGGATAGTAAACCCTAGCACAGAAGACTGGAATGTTGAACCTAGGCCCGAGTCTGAAGGGGACACTTCTACAGTTATAGAGGAAGCTGAAGGGCCAAGATACCCCCCTCGGTCTACACGGGGAGTACAGCCTGGCCATCTCCGAGACTTTGAGGTTGGAGCGCAGGGACTGCACTCATTAAAAAGGGGGAATGTGTAAGGGGTACAAGTGTCATAGTGACAAATCCCCTTCAAAACTATATTGATTTGTGCATCCCAATGCCATTACTGGTGCTCTGCTGCCATCTAGGGGCAAGACCTTGCATCTATGTTTGACAATAATTATAAGAAGATTCTGGATGAGGTCACTTCCTGGGAGGAGGAGGAAGGTTCTGGAAGAGAGGCAGAGAAGGAGAGAGGTCAGAGAATAAGGCTGCTTAAAGTCATGCAAGCATAATATGAGTGGATTATCTGCTTAAGAAGAGAAGCCTCCAACAAGAGCAGACCACACACACAGAGACTTTATCCAAAGTAAGCTGCACATGGGTCTAATGTGATCTGAACCACTGCAAGAGATACCTCCACAGCCCCGGAAGAACCAGAGGGAAACCCTAAAGTTAAGTGTTCTGTTACTTGTCATGTAAGGGGACTGCAAATACATATATATTGTGCACTGGCTGATAACTAGGAGTGCCACTGTGTTGGGAGAATCATCTAGAAAGAGACTGTCACCGTTAATAACTGTTTGAGCTACCAGTTTGCCTGTGTTCCTGTTTATAAAGAGGCTATATTAGTTATCTGTGCTGAACTACTTGCTGAAGAAATTATTTAGTAAAATAGCCATTTATATCATACTCCATTGTAGTCTCTCAATCTCTGCTGGCGTGAACCTAGAACGGATTACTTCTATACTGCTAACAAAGGTCCCTGTTGCTCCTAGAACAGTGATGGTGAACCTTTAGGAGACTGAGTGCCCAAACTGCAACCCAAAACCCATTTATTTATCGCCAAGTGCCAACACTGCAAGTTAACTTGAATGCTACAGTCCGATACAGTATATCTTCCATGTATTTCAACATTTAGCTATAATAGCCTGCCTACATTCAGTGTGCTGCCTGTGCTGTTCACAGTGTGCCCTGCGCTGATGAATGGCAGGAAAAGTCTAAGACATATTAGTACACCTTAGACTTTATCCAGGGTGCGGGTGCCCACAGAGAGGGCTCTAAATGCCGCCTCTGGCACCCGTGCCATAGGTTTGCCACCAATGTCCTAGAAGCTCATTTACGTATATTTAAACTTCATTTTCTCAGCAATGTGGTCACATATGAACATGGGACCAACACAGATGCCTTCAGCTATACAAGGAGCAGGTTAGCTAGTTTCAGTGGCGTACCGCCCATAGAGGCAGACCACGCCACTGCTATGGGGCCCCGGCACAGGAGGGGCCTGGAGCGCATGGGAGGCCCCGCCCCCTACTCTGTATCATTAAGATGCGTCCTGCCCTGCCTGCGCTCCGGGCCTCTCCTGGCCTGCTTACCTCCGCTCACCGCAGGACCGCCCGGACGTTCCTGTGCGCTCCAGCTGGCCCCGCCTCCTCCCTCATGCCGCGCTGCTACTGACGAGGAGGACCTGTGCAGCGCGCAAAGAGGGGAAAGAAGATCAAGGCCCCAGCCCCCTCCAGTGTGGCGTCGGCGGTACCAAGGGACAAGTAACTGTAAGTATTTATTTGTTTCAGGTGTGTGTATGTGTGTAATGTATGTGTGTGGGTATATGCATACACTGTACATACTGTATATTGTACAGCTTGGCTCAGGGGTTATATTGTCCAGCATGGGTGTAACCGCCATGCATTTGTTGTAACAGTATATATTATAATCCCTGTACCATGCTATACAATCTACAGTATAATCCATACACCATGCCGTATAATCTACAGTTATAATCCGTACACCATGCTACACCATGGACCACAATAGTGGGAGAGGGGTATTCGAGAGTGGGAATAAACCCATTCACGCAAAAAACATGTGCATGTACGTTCTAATACGTGATAGGTTGTATGGAGCAGTTACTGCGCTGAAGCCCGCTCTTACCTGAATGGTAACTGGATGTATAATACAGAACAGTCACAATGACGCAAGATGCGATGGTGCCAAATGCAGTCACTTAACCTCTCCTAAGTGCAGCCCTTAGTAGAGATAGCTGCTTATGTGAGGTTAAGCAGAGGAAGAAGACACCTTTTACCTTTCGAATCAAGCCCCGGCAGAGAAATCACGGAACACCAGTCAGTTACTACGACGACAGCCCGGGCCTTCTAAAAGGCTTTGTTCTGTCATGGTTAACTGCCTGTAAAACCGTGCGCAAGGCACAGCTTAGCGGGCAGAGTGTCACAATCTCATGGACCATAATATTGGTAGAGGGGATTTAGATAGGGGAGAGTAACCATTTTATGCATAATCACTAGAGATGAGCGAGTAGTGAAATATTCGAAAGTTCGAAATTCGATTCGAAATAGACCGCGAAATTCGACTATTCGACCGAATATCGAATCCCATTAAAGTCTATGGGAAAAAAATGCTCGCCACTTGGAAATCTCAATTCGACCACTTGGAGGTCACCAAGTCCACCCTGAAACCTCAGAAAAGGATGCCAACACTGCTGGAATGCAACTAGGACAGCAGGGGAAGCATGTCTAGGTGCATATAACGCGCCCAAGTCGCACTATTACGCCACTATCACAGCCTCTCAACAATACACTCCAAAGACAATCTAACCTCTCTGTAAAGTGAGACCATACAAGGAAACCTTCTTTCCTCTACATTGCCATGGACCCCAAGCCAAACTAGACAAAAAAGAAGATAAAATTCTGCACCCCTTAAAATCACGTTGCCTATGACAACCACAGATGGCATAGGCAAGGGGGAAAGCAATCAAGCCATCACTATTTTTCCCTCTGTGCCATCCCTGCCTTGCCCAGGCACATGTCCCAAAACATCATCCACGCCGGAGTAACACGGTTACTGCAAAAGGCCATTTGACCACCAAGACTTTGGTTTGAGGCCCGGGGATGCTACATCTCCCTGACGGCACACTGGTGAATGTTGTGGAGGCGGGGACGGGCAAACCTGCTACCCCACCCAAGTTTTGGGCCTTGGTTCTGTCTGGATTTCCGCAACCCTTACAGACAGCTCGGCAAACCCCTCCTTCTCCTTCTAGATTTGTTAAATCTGTCCACCACCCAGTCAAGTCCACAAAGTCCAGTCTCGTCGATCGCCTGCAGAAACTGCAGGGACCTCACTCTGACCCTCCTTCCTCCCACCCTGCCCAATGTTATCAACCCAGTGTTTCCCACCCATGCAAGAATCGCAGGAGCTATCTGAGGATTTGTTTGTTCTGATGCCCAACACTGGAGCAAGCTCCATCTCTAGCTGATGGTGGTGTGGAACGGGCACTAAGTGTAAAATGATTAGGGACGATGATGAGACACAGTTGCCAGCAAGGGAGGCTGTTGTAGCAAAGTGAGCAGTGTAAGAGGAGGTGGTTGAGTATGACGAACTCAGTGACCCGACCTGGCCCAGTGTCATGTCTAGGCAGGTAAAGCAGTGGGGATGTTGAGGGATGCGTAGGACCGCAAAAGGCAGGAAGAGGCCGTGGGCTGGCCAGAGGCTCATGGAGAAGGCAGGCTAGAGCCCGCAGGGCGCATCTCTTCCCTATAACAGGCCCCCACACAAAGCTCTCCCATCGAGGGCTCTTAGGTCCTTGTTGTGAAAATATTTTAATGAGTGTGCGCAAAGTTAGCTTGAGGTGAGCCCTCGAAAAAAGCCCTCGAAAAAATTATGGAGGCCCAAGAGGTGAGCCATCGAAAAAAATTAGTGGAGGCCAAAGAGGTGAGACCTCTTAAAAATTGTATTAAGGCCCAAGAGGTGAGCCAGGCCCAAGAGGTGAGACCTCTTAAAAATTGTTTGTAGGCCCATGAGGTGAGACCTCTTAAAAAAAATATGTGGAGGCCCAAGAGGTGAGACTCTAAACAATTGTATTAAGGCCCAAGAGGTGAGCCATAATAAAAATTGTTTGTAGGAAGAGGTAAAAAGGTGAGGAAGATGAGAAAAATTGTTTGTAGGGCCCAAGAGGTGAGACCTCTTAAAAATTATGTGGAGGCCAAAGAGGTGAGACCTCTAAAAATTGTTTGTAGGCCCAAGAGGTGAGACCTCTTAAAAATTGTTTGTAGCCCAGAGGTGAGACCTGAAAACCTTAAAAAATTATGTGGAGGCCCAAGAGGTGAGAGGCCCTCTTAAAAATTGTTTGTAGGCCCAAGAGGTGAGGCATGAGAAAAATTGTTTGTAGGCCCAAGAGGTGAGACCTCTTAAAAATTATGTGGAGGCCCAAGAGTGAGAGGTGAGACCTCTTAAAAAATTTGTAGGCCCAAGGTGAGGTGAGACCTCTTAAAAATTGTTTGAAGGCATGAGAAAAATTGTTTGTAGGCCCAAGAGGTGAGACCTCTTAAAAAATTGTTTGTAGGCCCAAGAGGTGAACCTCTTAAAAATTATGTGGAGGCCCAAGAGGTGAGACCTCTTAAAAATTGTTTGTAGGCCCAAGAGGTGAGGCATGAGAAAAATTGTTTTGTAGGCCCAAGAGGTGAGACCTCTTAAAAATTGTTTGTAGGCCCAAGAGGTGAGACCTCTATGTGGAGGCCCAAGAGGTGAAACCTCTTAAAATTATGTGAGGCCAAAGAGGTGAGACCTCTTAAAAATTATGTGGAGGCCCAAGAGGTGAGACCTCTTAAAAATTGTTTGTAGGCCAAGAGGTGAGCCATAAATATATATTTTTTTTTTTTACGGAGCAATTCTAAGGCGGTAAAGGAGGAGGAGGGAGTGGTGAGGAGGAAATGGCACTTCATACAGATGGCACTTCACTTTTGGCTGCTTTCCACTGTTGGAGAAGCAAAGTCCGGGTCAATTCCACTTGCTGTTCATTTGATTAGCGTCAGCCTGTCGGCACTGTCGGTTGACAGGCGGCTGCGCTTATCGGTTATAATGCCCCCGGCTGCGCTGAACACCCTTTCTGATAGCACGCTGGCGGCAGGGCAGGCAAGCACCTCCAAGGCGTATAGGGACAGTTCCAGCCAGTGTCCAACTTGGCGACCCAGTAAGTGTAGGACGCCGAGGGATCGGGGAGGACAGGGGTACGGTCTGCAGGTACTCCCGCAACATCCGCCGATACTTGTCCCTCCTGCTGATAGCGGGCCCCGCAGTGATGGAAGTTGCACGAGGGGTGCCATGAACGTGTCCCACACCTTGGAGAGTGTTCCCCTGGTGCTGTGGGCCTGATGGATGTTGTGGGACTCTGGGAGACCCTCTCCTCTCTGGCCGCCAGCGATGGTGGTGGGAAAATCTCCATCATGTTCTGCACGAGTTCCCTCTGGTATTCAGCAATCGATTCGTCCTCTCCTCTACCGGAATAAAAGAGGAGACGTTATCTTTATACCGGGGGTCCAGGAGTGCGAAGACCCAGTACAGTTTGTTCTCCACTTCCGGACAACATGTGTGTCCCGGGAAAAGCAGCCCAGCATGAAGTCAGCCATGTGTGCCAGACTCTGAATAGGCATGACGTCACTGCCCCCACCAGAAGGATCACTTGCCATTTCCTCCTCTTCCTCTTCCGCCTCCTCTCCGCCCCATCCGCGCTGAAACCAATGGGACGCACACAGCCTGACTGC
>ONZH01028165.1:0-43503 GCA_900303285.1 Rhinella marina | reverse complement strand
ACAGAATGCTGTACCCTTATAACTCAAGTTGGTCGATTTTACCAAGCAAAGAGTTTGGGCAGCACGGTGGCTCAGTGGCTAGTACTGGTGCCTTGCAGCACTGGGGTCCTGGGTTTGGATCTGACCAAGAACAACATCTGCAAGGAGTTTATACGTTCTCCCCATGTTTGCGTGGGTTTCCTCTGATTTCCTCCCACACTCCAAAGACATACTGATGGGAAACTTAGATTGTGAGCTCCCCTGGGGACAGTAAGTGATGATAATGCCTGTAAAGCACTGCAGAATATGTCTATGTTATTTAAGTAAAATAACAATAATAATAGTTCAAGAGGAAAGTTCTCTCCCCATCTCCTCTTCTTCCCCTCATCAGCGTGTTTATACATGTAGATGGGGGAGTGCATCATGAGCACTTATAATTAACCCTTTCAGTACCGGAGGTTTTTTCGGTCATGCATTTTCGTTTTGCGCTCCCTGCCTTCAAACAGCCATAACTCTTTTATTTTTCTGTTCACATAGCTGTATGAGGGCTTGTTTTTTGCGGGACAAGTTGTACTTTCCAACGCCATCATTTAATATTGCATACGGTGTAGTGGGAAGCAGGAAAAAAAATTCCAAACCGGGTGAAATTGCAAAAAAAACACTATTCCGCTACAGTTCTACGGGTTTCTTATTTACAGCGTTCGATGTGCATTAAAACTGACCCGTTATTTTCATTCTACTGGTCAGTACGAATCCGGCAATACCTAATATGTATAGTTTTTCCTGTTTTTGATAGTGAAAAAAAAATTAGAAAGTTGCCCTTTTTTTTTTTTTTTTTTTTCCTTGTCATATCTTGACCCCTATAACTTTTTGGTACTTATGTGTACAGAGCTGTATGGGGGCTCATTTTTTGCGGGACAATCTGAAGATTTTATTAATACCATTCTGGGGTGTGTATGACTTTTTGATCACTTTTTATTTAATTTTTTTTAGAAAAAAAAAGCGACAAAAAACAGCGAATCGCCATTTGGACGCTTTTTTCCGCCACACAATTCGCCGTGGATTTTTTTTTTATATTTTAAAAGTACGGGCGTTTTCGGTCACGGTGATACCCATGATGTCTATATTTAGTGTTATTTAGGTATTTATTTTTTACTTATACGGAAAGGGGGGTGATTTGAACTTTATATCTTTTTTATTTTTTATATATTTTTTAACATTTTTTTTTAATTTTTTTTTTACTATTTGAATGCTCAAATATGAGCTTATATATTGTGGCTTTTTAATTTTCTTTATGAGCAATTATGGATTTACTAGAGGCAGTTAAATCCATCAATTGCTCATTTCCTTATCCTGGCCTGCCATCTAGTGGCCAGAATAAGAATTGCACTTTGAAAACTGTAATCCTCACCAGCGAGGATTACAGTTTTCATATGGTGTACAGACACCCCGATTGGCCACACGGGGTGTCTGTACACCACCCGGAAGCGAACGCTTCCGGGTTTAGACGCAACTAGATGCCGTGATCACGTGTGATCACGGCATCTAGTCCACCCCGGAAGACGCCGCCGATACAGTAGGTAGCGGCAAGTCTCTGCTTGTTAGAAACAGCAGAAGACTTGCCGGCCATGACGCCCGCCGCACCCGCGAGCGGGCCGCCATGTGCCCGCATCGTACCAGCGCCGTACATGTACGGCGCCGGTACTGTAAGGGTTAAGTATTCTGTGCTAGACTGAGAGTACAACAGACCTGCCCCTATTGGGACAGCCTATTATGGTCATACGGTGGATTAGCTTTAACCCTTAGACTCCCAGCGCCGTACATGTACGGCGCTGGGAAGCCGGGACACCAAGTCCCAGCGCCGTACATGTACGGCGCTCTGATCGGGCGGGCGCAGGAGCTGCGCTCGCCCGATCAGCTGCAGGGGTCCGGTCCACGATGCCGGTGCATTAACCCTCACGCTGCCGCGGTCAGCGCTGACCGCGGCATGTGCGATGTCGGCGCTGGGAGCGAGAGCCCATTGGGTCCCCGCGCTGCTGTGACGGGGACCCGATGGCAGGGAAGGCAGCCCGATGCCTTCCTTAGGCATCGGGCTGCCTTCTACGGAAGCCTGTGAGATCCAGCCCCCTGGATCTCACAGGCAGGAAGCTGTAAGTGTATTACTGTGTAATACACTTACAGCCAATGCATTACAATACAGAAGCATTGTAATGCATTGTGCAGGGGATCAGACCCCCAAATGTTGAAGTCCCAGACTGGGACAAAAAGATAAAGTAAAAAAAGTTAAAAAAACTTCTTGTGAAGCAACAATATGTGACGAGAAACAATCTTAGAATGGCCTGGATAAGTAAAAGCGTTCCAAAAGTTATTACCACATAAAGTGACACATGTCAGATTTGCAAAATCGGCCTGGGATTTAAGGTGAAAAGTGGCTCGGTATTGAAAGGGTTAAATTATGTCACTGTGTCTGTTATAATGTCATCACTAACCCAAGCTTGTGGACCCTCAGTCTATCCCTACCATAGTTATTTAAAAAGATCCAATATGCTAAATATGCAATTTACAATTAAATTCATACATTTTTCGGGTATGGGGACGTAACCTGCGCAAGGCTCGAGGGATTCTCACACTGTCATCTGCTGTTTGGTGGAAGAATAAACGAAGGTCTTCATCTAATAGAATCCAGGTAGGTGAGTTGAGAAGCGCCTGTAGAGAAGACATGGGATAGACAATGCAAGGCTTTTCAGATGTGGCCGTGGAAAACTTTACAACAAATTACTTTATTGCTCTGTTTTTTTTTATCCAGAAGCAGCGCCCATTCTTGTCTTGTCTTGTTGAGCCACTTAGCAATCCGTTGCTCCCTTCATTCTGGAGAAAAAACACTTTCAATCTATATGCAAATGTGCAGTTAAGTGCACTGAGGGCAGCCCAAGCCTCTCTGTGCAACCTTGCTCCTTCTGCTTCCTTTACTAGCCCCTCCTTCTCCTTGATTGACAGATCTAGGGGGAGATGATTATGGAAAGCTGGACCTGTCATTAAAGAAGGAGAGGAAGAAGCGGAAAAAAAGAAGCAGTAGGAGCAATGTTGCACAGACAGGCTTGGGTCTGCCCTCAGTGCACTTAACTGCTAATTTGCATATGGATCAAAAGTGTTTTTCTCCAGAATGAAGGAAGCAACAGATTGCTAAATAAAAGGTATCATTACATCCAGCTGAGCTAGCCTACAAAATCAGAAAGAGGCGAGGGTGGGGAACTGATGAAAGACATACCAAGAAACATGGCGGAATACCCACCCCTCCTCCTAATTTTATGGATTCGTTCATACCCATAGTACGGCAATGTCTGAGCTAGCGATGAAGAGGCAACTCTACATCACCACAGCAAGGTGAATGATATCATTAGGGATGAGCGAACTTCAGTTTTTGAAGTTCGGTTTTGGGTTTACAGTGATTTGCGTTATGCATTCTGTTACCACGTAACATAACGCAACTCAGTTCGCTCATCCCTAGATATAATGCTTCTGCTGATTTTTCATCAGGTATATTTACAGACTGATTATGTTCTTTTATGATTATACTGTACTAGTTACAAAAATCACTGATACCCCTTCCCTCATTTATCAGGGGCAGACACTGACAACAGGCCTATGTACAGTATGCTATCACTGCTGTACATACAAGAGAGGGGGCAACATAGCCCCCCTATTATGGAGCCAGATTTTGTCACCCAGGACAAAACGACCTGGTGATTTTTTTTTCCTCTCCATCATCATTTTTTGACAATTCTTGGGCCAACCTGTACAGTTCCTACATAGGTTCTTGTCACCAAATAGCAAAGAATATGGAAGTCCAACCAGGGCAGGGTCCCCTCTCTTCAGTAGCCCTGTGGCAGCCACTCGGTCATCAACATTTTGTGTAGGCCTTTGCTTGTTAATTTGATAATACTGGGGTGTTAGCCATATACCCTGTCATTCTTAGCTCCACAGAAATGTTATCTATGTGCCAAATGTAAGACAGCTATTTTCTCCTGGAAGAAGAATGGACAGATGTCCTCCGGAGGCCAAATGGAAGATACAGATGAGAGTGTAGACCATTATGTGTGATCAACCAGACTGTAGTACTATTATTTTAGTTGGCACTGGGCCCCCTTGACTACAAGGTCCCAGTGTACTGTGTCCACCCCCTGGACCATCCATTCTACAAATGTTCTGTGTGAAATGTAAAGGGGTTCTCCTATTTAGAAAAGCCTTTTTTGTTAGAAGGGTCTCACAATGATAAACTGGCTGTATGGTATCCTTTCCCAGGAACCTCAGTGACCAGCTGTAATCTATGGAAAACCTGACAGTGTCATCACAAAGAAAATGATGCATTATACTGCATCCACTGGAATCAATGGGCTGTCCATGTAATGCGATGGCGTCCTGAGTCCTCCATACCATAGAACCCTCTTTCTTCTCCCTGGCTAATAGATGAGGGCCCCTCTATTAACCCATTGTGGAGTTCTCTAAAAATGAATTTGAAAGTGGGATTTCTCCACCAGATAACCCCCATAAATGAATGGTTAGTTTGGAGGACACTGTGCAGGGGACATGTTCAGAAATGGATTGCACAAACTATACCTTCATATAGGCACTCAGGAGAGTTATGCGGCTCTCAGCAATTTCCTTTTTGTTCCCAACATAAATCTTTGCTGCAAGATAAGGTTATGAGATAGATTACACTGGGCACAGGACACATAACAGCTAACACATCAAATCAACATTAAATTAGGCTCCAGAGGAACGCAGGTCATTGGCTAAAGGTACAGATGGCACTGACCACAGCTCTTTGCCAGAAAACGAAGAACTGCTCTGTCAATTCCCAAGAGATGGAATGATTCAATTAGACATTCAATGCATGTTCTGAAACCATGGAAAATACCAAGATCGCTTACGTGGTAATGGTGGAAAGGTGCAAATATAAGGTGGCATGCCATTCTCAGGTCCATAACTGTCTTCCAGCTTTGTGTGCAGAGTGAAGAACTGGCTATATCTCCTGTATATAAAATACTTAGATCCACCTTTTGTTTTGACCTCGATCACAAAAGTCTGGAAAATGATAGTAGTTAAAAAACAAAATTGATAAAATTGAAATTAACAAAATGGAAAACGATAGATCATAGCTAATAATTTCTACATTAATAATGATATTTTCAAGTATTCAGTTCATGATGCTTTTACTTAGATTACTGCTGATGACCTGACAGAGATGCACTGCTCACCAAGATCATGGTCACTTGGGTGTAAGATCAAGCTCTAATAACTTCACTCAGCAACAGACAATGACCTTCAGTGACCCAGCAGCCTTGGGGAAAAGAGTAATGTGTGGATATGAGCGAAGTTTCCAAAAATTAGATTTGGCTTTTATGAAGCACATTTCTTTGTAAATAGCGGCCGCAATGATGGGGAACTGCGATTGCATCGCCCCCCAAATCATTGCACCTCTCAGATGTCACGTTCATAGTTGACCGCAGCACCTAAGATGAAAAATGAGGGATTTCAATGTTTAATCAGTTCAAAAAAATATTCACCTTATCCATTTGTGCACGAAGAGGCTGCTCTAGATGGGACTGCTCTAGAAGCTTTGCTTCAATGACTCTTTAAGAATCTACAGAATCTAAGGAAGCCTGCCACTTATGAAACTAGAGGCATGTGCTGGTACATAATGCCGTGCACCCCCCCTCCCTCCAATGATGTCAGAACCCTATACAAAACTCTTCCTGCGCGGTCTCCGCCATTTCACTATGAGCTCAGCATAGGGAGAGACATGGAAAGTGCCCATGTGCTAAGGATAGTGTTGCTGAAAACAATTTAAAAAAATATTGGAATGACTTGTTGGTTCTTCTTTTGTTTTTCGAGCTGTACTATCCCACTGTACACCAAACTCATGCTTTGTTAAGATGAGATGAGGAGTTTTTTATTACTCTGTATTGAAAGTAAAAAAAAGAATATTGGATAGGGATAGTGCAGGGACAGTGCAGGGAGATTGTAGGGAGAGTTTTTTTGGGACTGTAGGGAGAGCATAGGAAGACTGCAGGTTGTGTGTAACCGTTAACTTTCAAGCCTTCAAGATTGGGCCACCAAGAGGAATGAAGATGATTAGACAGAGTGGCCTGGGTATACCTGATTTATCTCTATTTGTGACTAATTAATTTAGAAGGAATTTAATTACTTGTTGAAGTTTGGCAAATCGGCCAAATAGAATTTTTCAAAACTTCGCTAGCTGGTAGAGTAGGACTAGTCCAAAGTCTATTCCAAATCAGGTGGAATTTGAAAAAAAGGAATTCTGCCACAGTTTTACGGGTTTTGTTCTTATGGTGTTCACTATGCAGTAAAACTGACTTGTGCTCTTCATCGAGGTCAGTACAATTATGGCCACACACCACACATATATAGTTTTCTTGCATTTTAAGGCTACGTTCACACATTGTCTATGATAGCCGTGGCATGCGTAGTCCGCAAATTGCGGAAAGCACATGAGCCGGTATCCTTGTTTTGCATATCCACAATATGTGGATCCGCAAAACACAACGTTCGTGTGAACATAGCTTCACACTGAAAAAAAATAAAAGCTTTTGAAAAAATAATTTTTTTTCTCGTCATCGCCATATTCTGACCTCCATAACATTTTTATAGTTCTGTCTATGGAGATGTGTGATTGCTAATACCATTTTGAGGTGTGTATGACTTTTTGTTCACTTTTTATTCAATTTTTTTGGGGAGGTAAAGTGATGAAAAAACAGGGAATCACCCATATTTAGTTTTTTTTCCATTACGCCATTCGCTATATGGGATACTTTTTTTTAATATTTTTGATAGTACAGATATATTCAGTGATGCCCATGATGTTATTTTTTTTAAATTGTTTATTTTGATTTTGGAGAAAGGGGGGTGATTTGAATTTTCCTATAGTGTGCAAGCATGGCTACCACTGGATTGCAGGGTGGTCGTAACCATGGAAACGAGCAGTGAATAATGAAAAAATGAATCAAGCCACGAAAGGAGGCAATATGGACAATAACAATACATTAGTATTAACTATCTCTACATGATAAATGCCATTTGCTGAAGTGAGACAACCCAGTAATCATCGTATGAATGAAAAGGCCTACCACTCTCTAATACACTTTATGTTTGTGGTCTCCTAGCCTATTTCTACCCAGCACAATGTCCTCGCATTGGCCTATATCTCAGGCCTATGCAGCATTAGGTCTGCTGCATGGACTTCTTCAGGTGTCCACACATGCACAGTTCTTTCCACTCACGTCTATGAGGGTTCCGAAAATAGCTAAGTAAGCATGCTTGACTATATTTGGAATTTTCCTGAAAATGAATAAAGAGCAGTGCATGTGTGGCTACCTCTCCATTCCCTGTGGTCCTTAAAGGTGTGATTAGGACAGTTTTGTGTGTACTAGTAGGCCGGAAGCCATTTTATTTCTCCGAATTATTGCTCCCCAGACAAAACGAGTCATTATAACTAATGAAAGATATTTGGGAATATATTTAGAAAAAAGTAATATTTAGGTATTTTCATTTTCTAAATTCCCGTTTAACAAAGTCCTGTTCTTGAGACAGGTGCAAGTCCTAAAGGACATTAATGGCATATGCTGGAGCAGACAGTATAAATTCTATGAGTTTTTTTTTTTATATTGAGAGGGGTAATATCGTAGTAATAATTTTACCATATACATTTACATCTGCTTACGTAGTACACTGAAAAACCACTTCTCTCCTCTATATCGGCAATATGGGCAGACACAGCCACATCTTCTGGAAGCTGCTCAAAGTCACTAGTACAATAAAGAAAGGACATAAAAATCAGAAACAAAAATGAATAACAGATGGTAAATATGCCTGTACGGCCACAAATTGCGATTATCTAACCTGCACTGGAAAGATAAACGACTACTAACTAGAAAGAGCCTATTCACATGATACGTTGCTAATAGGCTTCCATAGCAGTAGAAATCTCTTTGGTGAGAAAACTCCTTGGAACTAACATTGGCTATCAATGGTGGGACAAGCAATCTTGGTGTCAAAGGTGATATTTCCGAATGTCCCCACCACCCTATGTTTCTGAGGTTCAGCATAATAGCTGTCAGGGGCCAATCATTTGATGAACCTTCACCCTCTAATCCTTAGTGTACCAGGAAACACTAATTGGTTTAAAAAAATAAATAAATAAATAATAATGTAAAGGCATTAAAAAAGGAAAATCTATCAATTGTTCCCCCTTCTCAATGGCCAATCCCTAACATTAAAATTCTATATTATAATTTAATGTTAATCTGAACATATCTCAAAGGCTAGGTCCAAATTTCCAACCTCTTTTATTGCTCCATTGCATCTAAAATGTAAAAGATATGAAACAACTGTGCAAGTAGCAAATGTCCTTACTGTTTTCAGTCTACAGCAAACCCTGTGTAGGTTGATCTTAGGTTAGGAAAAAGTAGGACTGATAAAGTCACTATTCTGAAGACAAAAACGCCTTGCCAATAAATTACACATCCCCTGAAGTTGTACTACTGATGCTTTATTGAATGGCGTCCATAACCTGGTCCTCACTCCATTTTTTCCTACTGTATATCTGATTTAGCAAGAAGTAGGGAGCACATGGAAAAGAGCTGGATCAGACCAAACAGAGTTTGTAGTCTGTAATTATGGAGACACATAAATATGCACAGGAGCTGTAGACTCAAAACGGTTAGATATTTTTTAATGGACTATATGCAAAGTTGCTAGATGCACTGGATCAGTAATAAAAATGTTTGCAAAGATGGACTTTCCCTTTAAGCTGTATCTTATTATCCATTTTTGTCATATACCACTTACCTTTCATCCCTTAGCTGGCGAGGGAGGGACATTTTCAGGTATTAGCCGGATGACCGCAGACGTGTCTACCCTGTATAATTCATAAAAATGTTCTGAAGAGATTGTACAAAGATGGGAGGTACCTCTACTAGTGGGTATGTGTATTGCAAACCAGATTCTGCCTATACAGTGCCAGTCTCAAAGATTACATTACAGCGCTTGTTCACATCAGCGTTGTGTTTTCCATATTTCTGTTCTGTCAGCAGAAAAGATAAATGAAAAAAGACAGACTGAATGACAGATACAAATATTGACTTCAGTGTTAACAAAAAGAAAAACAGAGAGCTTCTTTCCGTCATGTTTGGTATTTTTTAGCGGGAAAAACCGTGTAGCAGACATACCTTTATCTTACATCAAAAATAAAGGAAACTGATGGAACAAACACAAACTGATGTTCAACTCATGCTCAAAAAATGGGGAATAAAAAGGAGCCTTTTTTTTTTTACTAAAAGAAAAAGCATGGATTTCACAACCACATGCTATACATTGATCTAATTGTTCTCAGTATAATTTATTTTTAAATAGTAAATAAGATACTTTGTACACTTTTTTATCAAAATGTATAAGCTGACTAACGTCAAGGTGACCTCTTAGTGTGGGTCCCTGATCTAAAATGGTGTGATGACCACTGCCATAACACAGCACTTGTAGGCAGCGCAACCCAGCAACACCTCTGCTGTAAGACTAAGTCTCCTATGGCACTGGGCTACACCAACCCACAGGCACAGCACCACAGTAACAGCAGCCACCATGCAGCACTGCCCCTCTCTGTACCTGTGGGTTGGTGTGGCCCAGTGCCCTGGGAGGCTTAGCCTTGACAGCAGAGGTGTTGTTGGTCTGCTGGGTTGCGCTGCCTGCAGGTTTTGTTTTAAGAGATCACCTTGATGTGGTGAGTCGGCTTATACATTTTGATCAAAAAGTATACCTCATGTATCGTCAGTGGTGTACCTCCTATAGACACAAACCACACAGCTGCTATGGGGCCCACAGGGAAAAGGGGCCCGCAGTGGAGGATAGGCCCACCCCCTAATTACACTCATTATGTCAGCTCCAGTATAGTATCCCTACTATCAGTGAAGAAAGCTAAAGGACCTCTGATGATGTCACCACAGGTCCTATACCTGTGGTGTAGTTCCTATGTTAGATAGGAGCATTATACAGTATAATAGATGCAGTGGACACAGGTATTTAGTATATCCAGCAGTGTACTGATATGTGAGGTATGAGGTATAATACATAAAGTATGTAGTATAGTATATACAGAAGTGTACTGATATGTGAGGTATAATAGATACAGTGTGCACAGTAAATACAGCACTGTACTGTAATGTGTGAGGTGTAATTTATACCTCATACCTCACATATCAGTACACAGCTGGCCAGGAATGGGTAGTCGGAGGGGCTATGAATGGGGCATGTGGGCCCAATTTAGATTCTTGCTATGGGGCCCAGTGACTTCCTTGTATACCGTTTCTAAATTACTCTGAGAAGTGATCCATGCTTTTTTCTTTTTGTCATTTACTGCTCAGAAATACTGAAAGCAGAACGCTGATGTGAACAAGTCTTTAGGGTTAAATTTCTTTAAGGTACAATGTAACCTATAGTCAAACACTTACAAACCAAGATACACATGAGGCTGCAATTGGGCCCTTTGGAGAGATAGCCCCCATTTTCAAAGAAACTCGATTGTTAAGGAGGTGGGAAGCTGGTGAAAAACACACATCAGGCTTCTGTCCTGGGTGGCAAAAACTGAAGAGCCTATTAAAGGTCTGTAATCAAATTTGTACATTTGCAGCTCTCTACATTCAAGTCTATATATAAATGGCAATCTGAGAGAGCCATGCAAACTTACTGAGACCTCCACTTATCAGGCAAGCTTACTGGGACCCCCACTTATCAGTTTTACTGGAATGCCTATCTACGAGACAAGCTTACTGGGATCCCTACCAACGAGACAAGCTTAATGGGATCCCTACCAATGAGACAAGCTTAGGCTACTTTCACACTTGCGTTGTTGTTTTGAGATCCGGCAGAGGATCTCTATACCAGGAAGAAAAACGTTTCCATTTAGTCCCCATGCATTTTGAATGGAAAGAGATCAGTTCAGGACGCATTAGGATGCCTTCCGTTCCATCAGCATTCACTTTTGTGACCGGACACAAAACCGCTGCAATCTGCGGTTTTGTGTCCAGTCATAAATACAGAAAAAAAGGAATAGTCACTGAAAACAATGTAAGTCAATAGGAGCCTAAAAAAAACGGATCAGTTTTTTTTTCCATTTTGATTTCACACAACCGCATCCTAACGGAATGGATGCATCCTGATATGCAAAATCAAAACGGATCCGTTTAATTCCGGTATAGAGATCCTCTGCCAGATCTCAATACCGGAATTAACAACACAAGTGTGAAAGTAGCCTAACTGGGACCACTACCTACCAGAGAAATTGCCTGAGACCATCAACTATCATACAAGCTTACTGGGACACCCATGAAAGAGAATTGTCAGTATCTTAAAACTGCTGGATTATGTAACTGAGAGATAATAGTTTTCTAAATGGATAATCAATTATATCTACTGAGAATGTATTTCTCTCTGGGAAATGGCCAGATGTACAGCAATCACTTGAGTTCAGCAGTTACACTTTAAAAAATGTCAGATTTCTATATATTGTGGCAATCATGTAGCAAGGCATCAGGACGCCAGCCTATAATCTTCCTCTTACTTCATAGGCACCTGATAACTGTCAGGAATGTACCCGACCACACATCTCTAACACATTGCACACAGTAAGACGTATTATCAGCTTTCTAATCTGCCATGGACAATGCAGTTTTCATGGTGTAACTATACGACCTGCAAATAGTTAACCCCTGGGTCCCATCTTGAAGCACACAACTCTACAGTCCCATGCTGTTCCTAGTTCTCACCTGTCCCACTGCCTTAGGACGCCACGACGGGTTCACTGTTGTGTCTTTCGGAAAAGGAAGTGAATAGAATAAATTGTGAACAAAAGCAGAAGGAGAGTAATAGGAAGTGGTGACACAAGTCGGACTTACCCCTTCCACCAGCTGCTCTTCTGAGTCTCTATTTCAACTCTTCCTATTTGCAACACTGATGACAGCTACAGGCAGTGGAGTTGCACATGTAGGACCCTTCTGTCGGTATATTAACACCATTCACATTCAGGTTTAATATTTATCTGGGGACTGATGATTGCATGGTAACGTTAGGAAGGTGCTTCGCATGTCTGTGGCTTTGAATCTCAATTCCTGTATATAAAGTCAAGGCTGATTTTAGGACTAGAGAGAGAGATTTACTAAGACAAATGCACCAATATCCTCTCTCAAATTGTCCTAAAAAACTGGCTCGCATACCATATGCCAGATTTTCCATGTGTTTTAGACACTTTTTGCAGCTTATTAGACAGGTCTGAAAAGTGTCTACACTATAAATGGGGGCTAAAATGCACCCAATTTATTAATGGCATGCACTATTATCCCAGCTCCGTTCTGCTGCTGCTGCTTGCTGCTTCTTCCCATGCGCTGATGAAAACATCTGGTGTTGGGGAGTGGGGGGGAGGGGTCAGTCAATGGCAGGCAGGGACAGAGACGAGCCTCCCTCGCATTGCGGGTGATGCTAAGGAGGCTCCCCCCCCCCCCCGTACCTGCCTGCTATTGCCTGCTTTCCCCCCCAACACCAGATGTTTTCATCCGCGCACGGGGAGAAGCTGCAGCCCTCCCCCAACTCCGTAGACATAAAATTAAGAAAGTTATGGGGGTTGAATATGGTGATAAAAAGTTATTTTTTCAGTATTAAAACACAAGAAAAATTGCCGGGGAAATGAAGGTAAGAGGTCAATTTTAACGCAAAACTTGTGATTTTTTCCAATTCCACCCCATTTTTCCCGCTTCCCACTACATTGTATGTAATATTAAATGGTATAATTAGAAAGTACAACTTGTACTGCAAAGAACAAGCCCTCATATGGCTATGTGAATGGAAAAATAAAAATGTCCAGAAGGCAGGGAATAAAAAACGAAAACGCAGAAATTGAAAATCGACCCAGCCTGAAGGAGTTAAAGGGAAACTGTTATCAAGTTTATGATGCTTTAGTTAGGGCAGCCTAAAGTAGTGACAGACATGCTGATTTCAGAAGGGTGTCACTCGTGAATATTAAGTGGTTGCAGAGAGCCAGAGAATCATTATAGCCCCGGCCTGGAAAAGATTCATGGCTGCCGGAGAAGAGTCATGGTTATTCAAAACAACTCCCTGCCTCTCCCCGCCCACCCACTGATGATTAATAGTTCTCTCCTTAGTTTTCTCCCTAGGAGAAAACTGCTACTCATCACCAGACGGGAGGAGAAGGATGGGCTCCTAAATGACCATGACTCTTCTCTGGAGGCTGTGACTCTTTTCTAGGCCCAGACTGACATGACTATGCTGCAGGTTCTCCAAAACCGATTATCTAATGGCAAATGGCACTTAGGGTAGTAATTAATCTAACAATCAAAGGGGTATTCCGGTAGGACATTTGGTAGGGTATAACTATTAGATTAATGGAGTTATGATTTCTGGGACCCCCAATGATCATGAGAACAGGGGTCCCGTATCGCGCAAATGAATGGAGTTGGTTGAGCATGCACATAACAGGTTGCTGCTCCATTGGGACTGCCAGCAATCCCATAGAGAATGATTGGTGCGGCAGTGAGCAGGTTCGGTCCTAAACCACTCTATGCCCCCTTGCTGCTTCTGCTTTCTGTCAGCCCTTTCCTCTTCTTCTTGATTGACAGGGTCACAGTCCTGCATCGTCATCTCACCTAGCCCTGTTAATCAAGAAGGAGTGAGGGGCTGGCAGAGGAAGTAGGAGGAGCAATGGTGCACAGAGTGACTTGGGCCTGCACACGGTGCATTCAACTGCTCATTTGCATAATGATTTAGGGCTCATTCAGATGACCGCGCTGTGTTTTGCAGTCCGCAAAATTGTAGAACGGATGCGGACCCATTCATACGGCCGCCTGAATGAGCCCTTAAGGTACTTTTTCTCCAGAATAAAGCAATGGATCGCGAAATGGAAGATATCATTACATTCAGCTGATCTAGCCCTACAAGGTATTGTGCCTGGTTAAACAGTGAATTTCTGCTGACAGATTCCCTTCAAACACTATACATGTCACTGTATGGCCCTAAGCAGATTTCAAGGTGAGATCTAAAATAATATTTAAACCACTATGTAAGTCTTTGTTTTTCTCTTTTTGAGAAAAGTATGGCAGAGTTGTGGTTTCATAACCATCCATTTAAACAACAGATATACTCTTAACACGCTTTCCTGGATTCTCTGTATATCTTTATCAAGCCCTGAGTACAACAAAATATGATTTACTCTATACAGTCTGGTACACAAGCCTTAGGGATTAATTGGCAGCTATTCACACCCTATACTCTAAGTCAGTGGGCATCCCAACAACCAGACCCAAATGGCAAAATGACAAGTACTGCTAAAGGTAATGGGGGAGGGGGGGGAGTAACATAGTAACATAGTTTGTAAGGTTCAAAAGAGACATCTGTCCATCCAGTTCAGCCTGTTATCCTGCAAGTTAATCCAGACGAAGGCAAAAACCCCTGTGATTTAAAAGCCAATTTATTACATTTTAGGGGAAAAAATTCATTCCCAACTCCAATCAGAATAACTCCCTGGATCACCAACCTCTCCAGAAATCTAATAACTATAACCTGCAATATTATTGCATTCCATAAATACATCTAGGCCCCTCTTGAACTCTTTAGTGAATTCCCCATCACCACCTCCTCAGGCAGAGAGTTCCATAGTCTCACTGCTCTTACCGTAAAGAATCCTCTTCTATCTTTGTGTAGAAACCTTCTTTCCTCCAGACACAGAGGATGTCCCCTCGTCACAGTCCTGGGTATAAATAAATGATGAGAGAGATCTCTGTAGTGAATATAGCGAGGGGTATTTTCAAAGTCACTTTGTGGCACAAAAAGTCTGTTAGAGCCAGTACAGCAGTGCTCCGTAGATAGATGGCTTAGTACACTGCAGTATAGACTCTGTGGCAGTGTTTATGAGACGAGATAAAGAGATTGAGCCATAAGCTATTTTTATCTAAAATGTATTTCATTGATTAGTGTAGCTCCCATTCCTCCTTGGATATTTTATTTTTCAAATATACCTCAAATATACCTTGTTTTCTCTTATCTCCCATGCTTGACTCCCACTTCCTAGTGTGTCATGTGACTGTGTTGGTTTAGCACTCTACTCTATTTCTCTTTGGAAATACCACAGAGATGAATGGAGCACCAGAATCCGAGCTTGGGCGCACTCAATTCATTTGGGGAGACACAGGACCCATGTTCTTGTTCTCCCAGTCGTCATACCCCCACCAATCAGACACTAATTTCTTATCCTGTGGATAGAGGATGCATTTAAAATCTCCTTAATGAAAATTCAGATTTAATTTTTTCCAGTCTAGGTCTCTTCAAGTCCACCGACTATTTGTGAGTCCATGGACTCCTGGTTAAAAACCCCTTGGCTAGATGGGTTGATACAGTAACTACTACTCAAGTGTTTATCATGCTTCTGCACTTGTAGACATATATTTTATACTTGAGGTTCTTCAGAATTGTTTTGGATCCCACATCACATGCAGATCTTTTTCTTTCGCATAAGGACAACACAATTACATGTCAAGAGCCGACGGCTGCTAACATCATTCTCAAATTTGTGAACTGTCACCTGGAGAATATTATCGAGGCTATCCCTCAAAGGATAACCAGGGTTAAACAAACCTGCTCGAGATAATCTGATTATCAATATGAGTTAGAGCAGATAGTTAATGGCTTCACCTCAAGGGGCATTCCAAATTGAATTTTGAATGTAATATTGTTGAGAGAAAGGGGAGGACAACATAAGCTACTCAAGTCAAACAGGTTAGAAAGAATTATGGTTGTTATTAAAAAAAATCCATGTACTACATCACAATAAAGATTTACAAAAAAGATGGGATGCCATTATTAAGAAGGTCTCATTATTTGATAGAATTGTTTCTAGAAGTCAGACAAGTGCTCACAAAGCACCTCCACCTATATCATATGTTGAAGATCCAAAACTTAGACTGCACAAGGATCTTCCTGACACTCTGAATGTACAAGACTCATCAGTCTCATATACAGCTACTTCCAACAACAACCTGTTTCTCGACCACACCTCACTCCGGACATGAATCTGCTTATCAAAACAACAATGCCTTAAAGGGGTTCTCCGGGAATTAAGAATATGAAAATACTTAAATATTACTTCATTATAAATATATTCCCAAATACCTGTCAAATACCTGTCACTGTTATAATGGCTCATTTTGTCTGGGGAGCAATCATTAGAAGAAACAAAATGGCCGACGTCCTATTAGTACACACAAAACCTGTCCTAATCACACAGAGGACAAGTTACTTCACAACACTAAGGTAAAGAGCTGCCTCATCCTCCTCTCCTACTTGTCAGGAATTATGATCCTGAATGCAGTTTAATATGATATTTAGCTGAATCTCTGTAGGAATGGAGTTCATGAGGAGACATGAAGTACAGAGAGGACAGACAGGACAGAATGTGGTAATGGAGACTGCATACAAGTGCTGCTCATTAGCCCCATCTGCTCATGACCTCTATTCCTACAGAGATTCAACTAAAGATCGTATCATTTGTATTCAGGATCACAATCTCTGACAAGCAGAAAGGAGGATGAGGCAGCTCTTTAGCTTAGTGTGAAGTAACTTGTCCTCCTGTGTGATTAGGACAGATTTAGCGTGTACTATAGGACGGCGGCCATTTTGCTTTTCCTAATGATTCCTCCCTAGACAAAACAAGCCATTATAACTAATGAAAGGTATTTGGGAATATATTTATCATGACGTAAAGTTTAAGTGTTTTCATTTTCTTAATTCCTGGAGAACCCCTTTAAGGTCTACACTAGTCCAAGCAGCACCAAGTGTTGTCCTCCTGGGAATACATGGGCACCAGCTGTGTGCAACCTGCATCACGGATGCAGACCCATTCACTTGAAAGGGTCTGCAATCCAGAAGGTCGGTGTGGAACCAAGGCACGGAACCTCACGGAAGCACTCCGGGTTTCTCTCCGTGCCTCCGCACCGCAAAAAGTAGTGCATGCACTACTCTGTGCCCGTGCATTGTGGACCACAATTTGCAGTCCGCAGCACGGGCCTGGCCTGACAAGGAGTGAAATGCACAGACCTTTGCTACCTTTTCTTTATCTCTGGTCTTTATATTGGTATCATCTCAAAGAATTGTCATTTTCCAAGATAGCATATTGAGGTCTCATTTAAGGCAGATATTGTACTGTAATATTTTTATGTACTTATTGAAACTAGAAACTGAAATATTCTTTTTTTCTCAAAAAAGATTTTTATTTTCTGATTTACTCTCTCTTCTTGCTTGAGCTGCTGCTAGGCAGCAGTACAGAGTTATGCTTTCCAGCAGCAATATGGTCATAGGAAACTATGGCTAGTAGGGCAAATTTATAAAAATTGTTTTTGTTGCCCATAGTAACCACAGAACAGCTTTCTTCTGGAGCAGTTTCGGAAATAAGAGCACAGCTCTGACTGGTTGTAGTTGGAATAAAAACGGTTCCAGTTTTCCTGTTAGATAGTTTTGATAAATTTGGTCAAATTTACTTCTATGGGAGAGTTTTGCAAGCATGCACTGTGATCTTTGCAAAAGTCATAGTACAGAGAGGGGGAAGAGAGCTGTATCCATCACAAGTTGTCAACTGTGGATCCTATGTTACCTACCTCATAGGGCAGCAGCTGTCGATTATTTTTTAAATCAAGTATTCTACCGATTAACCCCTTAAGGACCCATGACGTACATGTATGTCATGCTGATCGGTCGGGTGCAGGTGCTGCGCCTGCCCAATCAGCGGCAGGGGTCCGGCAGTCACAGATAGCCGGACCCCTGCTGCGTATGCCCCTTGTATGCCGTGGTCAAAGCTGACCACGGAATGCACAGGGTTTGAGGAGGGTACAGGTGCCCTCCACATCTCAATCGAGTCCCCGCGCTGTAGTGACGGTGACCCGATGTCACAGAAGGCAGGCCCGATGCCTTCCATAAAAAAACCTGTGAGATCCAGCCCCTGAGATTCTATGATGTATTGTAATACATTGAAGAGGGGATCAGACCCCCAGAAGTTGAAATCCCAGAGTGAGGACATATTAGGTATCGCCATAACGACTGGCTCTATATAATTATCACATGACCTAACCCCTCAGGTGAACACATTAAAAAAAATAAAATAAAAACTGCTAAAAAAAACCCATTTTCTTGTCACCTTACATCACTAAAAGTACAACACCAAGCAATCAAAAAGGCGCATTCCCCCCAAAATAGTACCAATCTAACCGTCACCTCATCCCATAAAAATGAGCCCCTACCTGAGACAATCGCCCAAAAAATGGCTCTCAGACTATGGAGACACATGATTTTTTTTTGTTTCAAAAATTATATTATTGTGTAAAACTTAAATAAATGAAAATAAGTATACATTTTAGGTATTTCCGCATCTGTAACAACCTGCTCTACAAAAATAGCACATGAGCTAACCCCTCAGGTGAACACAGTTAAAAAAAATAAAAACGGTGTAAAAACAAACATTTTTGGTCACCTTATATCACAAAAAGTGCAACACCAGGCAATCAAAAAGTCATACGCACCCCAAAATAGTACCAATCAAACCGTCATCTCATCCCGCAAAAAATTAGCCCCTACCTAAGACAATCGCCAAAAAAATTTAAAAAACTGTGGCTCTCAGACTATGGAGACACTAAAACATGATTTTTTTTTTTACTCAAATTTGCCATGAAGTATAATAAGTGACGAGAAAACAGTCTCAGAATGGCCTAGATAAGTAAAAGCGTTTTAAAGTTCACCACATAAAGTGACACATGTTAAAATTGCTAAAAATGGCCTGGTCCTTAAGGTGAAAAATGGCAGGGTCCTGAAGGGGTTAATCGAGTACTCTAATAAGAAAAAAACTAATTAAAAGAATGTTTTCCTTTATAAAAACTCATCAGCCCCTCAATGCCATCATCAGCCCCCCGCCATCAGTCCTCAGCGCCATCAGGCTCCCCCCATGCCATCAGTCCTCAGCACCATCAGGCCCCCCTCATGCTATCAGTCCTCAGCACCATTAGGCTCCCCCCATGCCATCATGTCCCCCCCCCAGTCCCATCAGGTTCCCCCCATGCAATCAGGCTTCCCCCCATGCCATCAGGCTTCCCCCCAGTGCCATCAGGTCCCCCCCAGTGCCATCAGGTTCCCCCCCATGCCATCATGCCCCCCCTTTGTGCCATCAGATTTGCCCAGTGCCATCAGGCCATCAGTGCAATCAGGGTGCCATCAGTTCCCCATGGTTCCGTCAAGATCCATCACTGCTATGGGGTGACCTTGGTGCCTGCTTTTTGGCCATTCTGGATTTGATGTGAGATGCAGTATTAGTTGTAGTTGAATTGTATATTTCAGTCACGGTTACCTTCTAGATGCCTTTGAATTATTAAGGAGTAAATAAAATCTAGTCTAATATATTAGCCGGACTCTTCATTGTTAATTCATACTTAATCTGCATATTAATGCAACAAGGGCTTTGTCTACGGCGGGGTCTTCTCTAGGTGTGAGTTCATTGCATCAGTATGATAATTGTATAAGATGAGGTGAGATATTGATTATTACATGCTCTGCTGCTTTCCAGACATGTGTAGTAAAAGTTCAATAAAGGTAAAACCAAAGGCATAGTAACAACATCTGCTGCATCTTAATGAGCTTCAAAGTGAGAAACTGGGTCTTGGTGTTTTCTATCATTAATTTCTTATTATTTATGTAATGGCAACATATTCCACAGTGCTATACACAAAATGTAATTTTGTGGGAGGAAACACTGTAGCTGGTGAACATTTACACTAAAAAAAATTCTGTGAAAAATGGCATACATCTATAGTAAATGTAATATTCTTAGGGTAAGGCCAACCAATGTGGCCAACTTGTGACTGAGCACCATGTGGTTGTAAGACCTGCAATAAGCTGAACCATTGTTTATTTGGTCTCCATTATTCATGGCCGTGCAGTCTTTGGATACCGTGCGGCCATTAACAATGGAGAAAAATCAATAATGCCATCCCACAGTTTAACTGATGACCTCTCCTTTGGATAGGTCATCAGTATCTGATTGGTGGGAATCCGACACACGGGACTCCTGCCAATCAGCTGTTTGGGAAGGCACCAGCGCTCGTACTAGCATCAGCCTAGGCGCGGCGCAGCTCAGCCCCATTGAATCAAATGGGACTGAGCTCCAATACTAAGCACAGCTACTATGCAATGTATGGCGCTGTGTTTGGTGAGCAGGAGAAAGCTGCAGCACTACTGCGAGAATCTGTGCCTTCTCAAACAGCTGATTGGCGGGGGGCCCGAGTGTCAGAACCCCATCAATCAGATACTGGTGACCTATGCTGAGGACAGCTCATCAGTTAAAATATCTCAGAAAACCTCTTTAACTTGATCCCGCTGGTGCTCATACAGTTGCACAATACTCAAGACACAAGATGGCCGCGTCACATCTGTGGCACAGCCCCACCGGGTGGGCGCACTATTATTTTTTCCCCTCTTCTCAATGTTTCAAAAGCTGTTGAGGTAGATATAAAAAGTGATAAAAGCAGTAACACATAAATACTATTTTTTATTGGCTTATTGTGCTGAATTTTTCTTACTAAATCAGCCTTGTTGACTTATGCCTCATTCACACGTCAGTGTTTGGTCAGTGATTTCCATCACTGATTTCGAGCCAAAACCAGGTGCAGCTCTAAACACAGAACAGGTGCTGATCTTTCCCTTATACCTTATGTCTGTGGAGGCTCCACACCTGGTTTTGGCTCACAATCACTGATGAAAATCACTGACCAAAACACTGACGTGTGAATGAGGCTGTATGCTGCGTAGTTACACAGTTTGCACATGACTTTTTTTTGCCCCATGTCATCTTGATATTTTGTCCAGATACTGTCTTATGGACAGGGCCGGTTTTAGACAAAATGTGGCCGTGGGCAAAATCAAAAGTGGGGCCCCAAATCTTGCAATAATGTGCTAACACAGTCACATTGCGATGATTCCGTAAATTAAAACAAATATGTGAACATGTGTGTTCACCCCCTTCTACAGGTCAGTACGATTACAGTGATACCACATTTATATAGTTTTTCTTGTGTTTTAAAAACTTTGGAAAACATTTTTCTTTTCATCACCATATTCTGACCCCTCAAAACTTTATTTTACAGTTATGTCTACAAAGCTGTGAGAGGGTTCATTATTTGCGAGACGATCTGTAGTTTTTATTTATACCATATTGGGGTGTGTATGACCTTTTGATCTGTTTTTATAACCTTTTTTGGAGGAGGTGAAGCAACCAAAAAATGGTGAATTGGCCATTTTGATTTTTTTTTTCATTATGGCATTCACCATATGGGTTAAATACATTCACATTTTAACCTTACGGATGTTTTGGCACATTATGCCTATGATGTTTATTTTTTGTTTGTTTTTAATATATAGATAGGGAGTGATTAGAATTCTTATATATTTTATTAAACTTTTATACACATATTAAGTGTAAAAAGACATCCCTCACTGTTCCTGCCACGCGCCCCACACTACAGCATTCCTCACCGTCCCTGCCGCCCACCCCGCACTACAGCATGCCTCACCGTCCCTGCCGCCCGCCCCGCACTACAGCATGCCTCACTGTCCCTGCCGCCCACCCTGCACTACAGCATGCCTCACTGTCCCTGCCGCCCACCCTGCACTACAGCATGCCTCACTGTCCCTGCCGCCTGCCCCGCACTACAGCATGCCTCACTCTCCCTCCCCCTCCCGCACTACAGCTTGCTGCGGCCGGCCGACCAACACATCTTCAGCAATGCGCTGGCCACCATGATTTTGGCACATTTTCTTTATAAAACGCAATGATTTTTCCCCCCATTTGGGGGGCAAAAAGTGTGTCTTAGGCCCCATTCACACGGTCGTATTGAATGGGGCCATATCTATCCGCAAAATTGCGGAATAGATGCGGCTCAATTCACCTCAATGTGGAGCTAGCTCCGTGCCGCGGCTCATTTGAAGCATGTCCTATACACTCCGTGCACACTGACAAGTATAGGCATTTTCAATGGGGCCGCACGGCGTGTGTTCCGAGCGCTGCGGAACACACGCCGGGCGGCCCCCATATATTTGCGGGTCCACATTATTGCAAATATACGTTCGTGTGAATGGACCCTTATAGAGTGAAAAATACGATAGATATATATGAAATAGATAGATGATAGATACGTAGATAGATAGACAGAATTAGATACGTAGATATATAGATAGAATTAGATACGTAGATAGATAGGAAGATATGAGACAGACTGGGTAGGCAGATAGATGGGCACACCTACACACAGTATATAAACAGTTACACATACTGTACACTTGTTTAGTACATATGCACTTACTTGGGAATGTTCCTCTCTGGACATAACTTTGCGGTTATCCAGGTCTGGGAGAACTCAGACAAGTTCTGCAGCTACCAGATTGTGGTGCTGTCAGGAATCTTCTGCTTTCTACTGCAGCAGGGGTGTTTCTTCTCTGCCTGGTCCTGTCAATCAACAGAGCCTCTAGGAGCAGGCTCCTGAGTCCCGACTCCCTCGCTCCTGCATTTTTAATCACCTGGCCCCTTAACTGCAGTTTAAAGTGAAGCTGTTGAGCTGCCTAAGTCTGATATATATTGTAACACAACCATACGCCCTTAATGTGGAAATGTGTGGAAAATGTTCACCTACTTTAGCATATATATGACCAGTACAGGTCTGAATACCTTGGTGGAGATTTATCAAAATTGGAGTAAAGGAAAACTGGCTTAGTTGCCCATAACAACCAATCAGATTTTTTTTTTTGTAATATATTTTTATTACATTCACCAGTGGTACATACATTTTCGGTATTGATACACATAGGTGAAACAATTGTACATTTTTATAGCTAAAAGAACCTAACATTTCCAACCCCACCCTTTTCAGTGCAGACGCTCATCAGGGCCTTTGGCATTTTGTTGTACCTGAGTAATCAAAGGAATAGTAAACGTGAGACATCTTTAGGTATCTACGTTCAATTGAATTTGTACGCTATTCGTACGCAATTCTTACGCATTTGCGTATAGATTAAAATATGCGTATGAATAGCGTAGGAATTTTAAAATGCATACGCAAATACGCAATAATGGCACTCGAGCATGCTCTGCCGAGCATGCACGCTCATCTCTAGTGTTAACGTATTTTAAATTTCTTTTCCCATTTTTTGAAGACTGCTGATAGGAGGAAAAATGGCCGGCACTGCCCTACCTGTCCCACCCATTCTATAACTGCTTTAACATAAATAAAGAGGCAGGACACCATTTACGTTTTAACCCCTCTTTTATTGGGCGGTGATCGGCCACAGCAGATATCAAACACTTGTCAAAGTAACTCGTTATTCTCCATCATCGTAACGCATAATCAGTAGCGGAGCGCTATGCCAACCGCCGTCTCCCACAGCGGGCACCTCCGCCATCCGCTTTAACCTTTAAACTTTTGAATTACCGCCTGCTGTGACTTCACAGAACACCACGAGGAATCTGTAACAGAAACAAAGTCAGCAAACGCAAATCGGATCAAAAACCATAGAACAAAACCAAAGGGGCGGGCGGGCGGGACAAACCCGCTTTCCGCTCCAAGAGGAAGAGCGGGGTGGGGTGCTAACCCTATATAGGCCCAGGGAGGGGCCACTCCACCGCGGGGAAGCCAAGGGGAGGGAGAGGGAGGAGAAACGGGAGGGAGGGGGCAGATACAGCCCTGTCCACTGCGCCTGACCCAACCTGTTATTAACCCCTTAAACCCCACCCTCGTCCCAACTCAGACCAGGCAGGGGTGGCAGGTCCTTAAACCCAGCCATAACCCCAGCCAGAAAGGGGGAAAAGGGGCATCAGCAGTCCCTGATCCCCCTCCCTAGCCTGTCGGTTCTCCACCACAAATTATAAAGATGCGATAAGGAGGTTTTTGCATTTGTGGGAGATATTGAGCCTCTGAGGGTGTTACTTACACATTCTATCCTAATGTTTCTTAACCTCTGTAGGCAGAAAGCATCACCTGTTGGTATGGGAGAACATGTGACCTGGGGAGATTATATTTGTCACAGACCTCGGCCATGGTAGGGTATCTATTCTCGGAGTCATATATTAGGTCCGATATCGAGGTGATGCCCCTCTGTCTCCATATATCGAACATTTTGTTTTGATTTCCTTGGGGAAATTCAGGGTGATTCCATAATTGTAGCAACCGAGAGGCCAAAAAGGATTTTTTACTGAGTTTACGAGCTTCTTTCCAAGCTATCATGGTGTCTCTGAGGACAAGGGAGTGTTTCATCTGGGGAGGCAAAATCTTTCTTCTAGTGTGTAATATGTTTATTAGGGGCCATGGAGTTAACTGTGATTCTAATGAGTAGTTGGAGTAGTGGTTAGTATGTTGGATCCAGTCCGGAATAGACATGAGATGTTATAAAATCGTATATTAGGTAAATTTAAGCCCCCTTTGTCTCTGGGCAGCATTAGCTTGTTCATCGCTATTCTAGGTCTTTTCCCTGACCAAATGAAGGATGAGAATGTTGAGTAGAGTTCCTTAGTGTCTGAGTGTTTCAAAAGCATGGGTATAGTTTGGAGGGGGTATAAGAGCTTGGGGAAACGCACCATTTTAAGTATGTGGCACCTGCCCGTTAGTGATAAGGGTAGGTTACTCCACCTCTGGAGGTCTTTGTTTAGGGATTTGAATAGAGGGATATAATTCAGGGTATAGAGTGTTTGGGGTAATTTTCCAATCTTTACGCCTAAGTAGGTTATGTTGTTCTTCGCGATTTGGATTTGGTTGTCTGCAGGAGGTAGCTATAACTCTTTAGATTGGTTTCCTATTTGTAGAATTTCACATTTATCAGAGTTTACCTTAAAGCCTGAGACTGGCCCAAATGCACTCAAGAGATCCATGACTCTGAAGATCCTCCTCTGGATCTGCCAAGAGAAGTAGGTCAACTGCAAAGAGTGAAGTTCGGACCTCCTGATTGCCTACCTTAATGCCTCTAAACAGTTCACCCTCCTCCAAGATGCATATAAGGGGTTTAAGTGCCAAATTAAAGAGCAACGGAGATAAGGGACATCCTTCACGGGTACCTTTATGCAAATTGAAGATGGGAGAGAGGAATCCCGGGATGGAAACTCTTGCTTTGGGGGAGGCATAAAGAGCAGACAAGAAGGTCTGAAAAGAACCTTCGACTTTCATGGCGTCCAAGACTCCTTCCAGCCAGTCCAACCTTACATTATCGAAAGCCTTTTCTGCATCAATGGCAACTAGAGATGGCACTGTCATGTTATGAGGGGTTCCTGATACAACATTGAGTACTGTCAAGACTTTACGAATATTATACACTGCTGACCTATTTTTTAAAAAACCCGATTGGGAGGATGAAACTAGTGCTGGCATTATCAGGGGTAGTCTGTCCGCCATTGTTTTCGCTATGAGTTTGAGATCTACATTTATCAACGATATTGGGTGATATGACGATGGATTTGATATGTTTTTTTCCGGGCTTGGGAATGAGTTTTATATGGGCCATGTTATCAGGGGCTTTATGTAACTTTGATTTAGTTATGGCTGTTAATACTTCACATTCTGTGATAGGCTCGTTTAGGTCTTCCATTTGGGTCGGTGTGGGAGAGGGGAGTGTTACACAATTGAGAAAAAAATCTGATGTGGAGTCTATAGGGCCTGGGTCTTTGTATAGTTTAGCATAATAATCCCCCAGGATAACGGCAATTTTATCTGGTGCAGATTGAATTATTCCCTGGCTATCTGTGAGGCCTAAGATGTGTTGCTGGCTTCTCCTGTTTCTGATCAAAGATGACAGTAGGCGACCAGATTTATTGCCATATCGGAAAAAGTTAGCCTCAGCTCTAGACATAGTGATTTGGGTTTTAAGGTCATACCATAGTTCGTAATCCGGCCTCGCTGATATCCATGCCTGTTTGGTTTGGTCAGTGAGTGTCATTTGGTACATCGTATAGGCCTTTCTCTGACTAGCCTTGAGTTGAGATTGTGTTGTTTTTTTCTTCATAGTCTTAGTGTAAGCTAGGATCCGTCTTCGCAGGACAGCTTTGGCTGCATCCCAGTAGACAGGGAGAACTGAGGATTGTGTGCGCTAAGTTTTTGTTGATAAGGATTAAAACTCTGGCTTTCCGGTTTATCGCTGGTGATCCCAGGGCCTTTCCTACCCACATCTTTTCCATCCTGTGGAAGTCAGCGGTTTGGAGATGTGTTTCTTGTAACAATGCAATGTCTGGGTGAAGATGCGTCGTAAGATTTTATTGCGTTTATGTGGGGAACGTAGTCCCTTAATGTTCCAGGAGATGATTTTCATTATTATCTAGTGAGGTTAGACCTAAAGCAATATGGGTATAAAGGTCCTGTTTAGGCGTCCACTGATAGTTTTTCCTCCCTCCCCCTGGTGATATTCTTCCCTGATTCTCTCCGGGAACGGGGGTCTGGTTGTTGCAGTATTTTTCACGGCTATGGCCGCTTCCTCTGGCGTGGTGTATACTGTAGACGTGCCGTCAGTGTGAAATAGTTTAAGTATAGCAGGATATAATAGTATAAATTTGATATTTTTGCAGTAGAGCTGTGTGCACAGGGTTGAGAAGGTCTTGCGTTTTCTGGTAACTTCTGCTGAATAGTCCCCGAAGATGAGGATCTTGGCTCCTCTCAAGGATACTGGTTCTCTGATCGATCTGAAAGCTTTAAGTATGGCTTCCTTGTCTGTATAGTCGAGGTACCGCACTATTACTTGGCGTGGTCTGTCAGTATTGCGGTCTAACCTGCATGGATCGGGGCCTATTCTGCGCGCGCCCAGCTTTGCATTGGCACGAAAGTCCCAATATTTGTGGCACTTCTTGTTCGCATAATATAAGTAATTCCCCAGGGAGGACAGACTCCGGGAGGCCCACCAATCGTAGGTTATTTCATCTGGACCTATTTTCGAGGTCCTCAATTTTGTCCCACAACTTTTTGTTGTCTACCAGTGTTCTGTCCAATATGTTATTGCCAGGCTAAAAGCATGTTGCTAGATAGCCATGAATTCAATGTGTTGTGTATAGCACCATCCGCTGGCCAAAGTTTAACAGTGTTTTGTGTACGATCCACCTTAAAGGCTGTGTATGTCCACCTTTAGACTGCAGTGCAGTCTGGGAGTATGATGTCACAGGTGTAGTGCATTGTGGGGACAAGAACCTTTTTTCAGAGCAGAGCCTGGGCATAGTCAGTCATACTGCCCCTGATCTCCTGCACCACTCATTTTGTATCCATTGTCCTGGACACAGCATATCTGTTTTACCATATATCATCCTGTCAACTCCATATCCTATCCATCCATTACCCCATGTTCATACTGTTAATCAATAAAGAAGTTAAAGTTTGGAATTATTGGAAAGACAGGAAGAGGTTATGCTGCATGTCAGATTACACACTGGGAGAACGTGTAAGAAGACAGAACAACCAGGGCATCTTGTAGCTTATGCAGAATCGGTTCTGTAGTGTCTTCCATTACCTGCATTCTGTTTTCCACTCCGTCTAAGCGTGTGTCATGTTGCTGCAGGGATTGCTGCATGTGTTGCATAGCAGTGGCGACCGTGTTGGTAAGAGCCTCTTGCAGGTCTGGGGCTATTCTGTTGGCTACCTCGATCGCCAGTTTCTTGTAATCCACATGCCCCTTTTCTGAGTCTTGCGAGTCCTGTGAGTACGAAAAGATTTCTTCTTGAGATGGGACTGTATTTGTGACTGGCGGTTCTTGATTGCTTGGTACATGAAAGACCCTTTGTGTAAGTATATAACAAAGGGGCCACATAGGGGCAATAGTTAGTTAAAAGATGGAGCAATTATATATTTATGTTGAGTTATTTACTTACCTGTTTGGTAACCTGGCCGACTTCCTCGAGCTGAGTTCTCATGGTAACGGCAGGTGAATTTTCAGTTGACTGCTTGGTCTCTATAAAAGAGAGGGTTTAACGACGTTAGCTCATTCCCGTACCTGGAAAACAAGAAACAAGCCACCCTCCCTCCCTAGTCGCAATGTTTTTCAACCCCTCTTTTTTTATAGTTTTATATGGTTGGGGTAAGTCGCCAGTTTTTATTAACTGGGTGGACATGTGGTTGTGATACAACTTTAATTGGTTTTATTCATTTTATTGTTTATTGGTTTATATATGAAATTCTGTATTTTTATCTATAATGATAAATTATTAATTTAGTTATTTTAAAGTAAAACATCGCGGCCATAAATATTCCAAAATAAATAATTCATAATAATAAAATATTTATTTATTCATTTCATATTGGTTTCTGTGATTTATTATCTAAAACAGTTTCATACAACTTAATGCCACCATGTTGGCTGGGCACCATGTTGGTCAACTCAGCTTCAGCGGGCGGTGGTGGTGATACCTTAGTCTTGGTTTTCTTGCCCATGATTGAAACGAAACGGTTCATGCACCGTCTCGTGGGTAGTAGCAGGTGTTCTGTCTGCTCTGGTCGAGTATCTGCTAGGATTTCAGGCAATTTGTGCGGTCTTGTGGGAAGACGCTGAGGAGCGTGTTCACCTCGCTGCTTCACATGTCGGCGCCGGAACCGGAAGTCACCAATCAGATTTTTCACAGCTCTTTTTTTTAAAAGATTTGTACTGATGAAGGGAATTTATGCTTATTGGAAATTGGAGATTTATATCTATCTCCAGTTCCTTCCCTTCTCTTTTGTTTCTAAGCTGTTGTCTTTGTTTCTTATATAACCCGTTTATCCAGTGTATTATATACACCCCTCCAGTCCTTCATACACACCAGGAGTGACATACAACCCTCGCAGATACTTATACACAAATATACAGTCCACTGGATCTACACTTCTATCCAACTCACATCCAGTACCTCTATTAGTACATGTACATATAGAGACTCATGCATAAACAGCATATATATCTACTGGTAATACAATCACAGACTACAAATATCTATATGTACACATATAAAGTCTACTGGGATATTATACTTATATACATACACACATATACCTTAAGCTTGCTTCAGAAGTGCTGTTGTTCCAGGTGGTGGCAGGAAGGAAGAGAGAGATCCCAAGTTTTCCAAAGCATATATCTTCCTGTGTCCCAGCCCCCACCATTGACTCCACCCCATGACCACCCAAATCTCTTCCCAATCTGTTGGCCAAGAGAATCTTGTACAACTGCTTTTACAATGTGCCCCTCCTGCCTTTAATATGCTAATCAGGGCAAATGACCAAATGGCTTCTGGCCACTCATTGGGTGAATGTCACTGAATAATAACAGTATATGCTATATAATATTTGAGTGGTCTAGGACTGAAGTTCTGGCTAGGAACCATATTTTCCTATAACACGTACCTAATATGAAGCTATTCGGTCGAAGCTGCGTACAAATCATTCGTTATTCTGTTGTGTTCTGCGAACATTCGCGTACTAATAACGAACATACAGTTGTTAAAGGTACGCTACTTATGTGAACACGTACGCATGAACGTACAAATTGCGTACGAATCCTCAGCGTACTATTGTCTAGCGATTGCGTAATACGCAGGTACGCATGACGCTAGGACGCGGCGTGCACTCCTCAGAGGCAGAGCGAAGTTTTACAAATGGCATCCAGGCGTTCTTCAACATTTAGCTCTAGAGAGCTTAAATACATGATCCGGCCCTGCACTGGCCCTGATATGTGTATTATTATGGATGCCCAGAACAACACCACAATTTCCATAAAACAGTTTTCTCTCTTTCACAACTTCACAGTGCTTCTTCTTATCTCAGCAGTCGCAGCACAACTGAAGTCGCTGGCTTACTGAGCCTATGGGCCAATCAGAGCAAGCCCTTCCCACTAGGTCAGGTGACCGCTTTCTTCCCGCGAATTTTGACGCCTATTTTCCGCACGAATAACGAACTTACAGTAAAAGTTCGCTAATTAGCTGAATTTGTACGCAGCAGCGTATAAATTAACTTATACGTAGCATTAGAGTACAATTCATCGGACAAGTACGTAGCGTATGCATACAAAGGTTTAAGAACATTTAAGATTCAAATAGAGCGAATCTGAAAAAATCTGGAGTAGAAAATTTGTAAGATTTGATACAAATCTACGAAGCGGCAAATTGATTTGCTCATTTCTAATATATAAACAGATTAAAAGAATCATCAGGAGTAGGGTTCCTGTAAAAACCATTAGCCTCTTAAGAAATATTTTCCCAGATGCATGTGTTTAAAAAAAACAACTTTGTATTAGGCTACATTAACACAGCTGTATCAGTTTTGCATCCGCAAATCACGGGTCTGCAAAATACGGATATTGGCCATGTGCATCCCGCACTTTTCACAGGTCCCATTGAAAAAATGCCTATTCTTGTCCGCTGTGACATTGAATAATTTTGGGTTAATAAATACAAAAGTATTAAGGGCGTGATACCTTCATAGGCTAACCAGAAAAAAAAAACATATTGCAAGCTTTCAGAGCACAAAGGCTCCTTTATCAGGCAAAAAATGACAAAAAAAAAATTCTTCCTGCCCACAAAATGGAATCTGTCAGCTCTAAAATATCATCCAAACTAGATGAAGCAGTGTTTGGTGTGACACAGAGTCCAGTTATGTCATTTTTAACTTCATACTCTCTTGCATTCCAATGCTGCACTCCAACAGTGCAGTGAGATGCATTGAGAGGACTCCTGGGCTCATGCACATAATGGAGAGGGCTCAAAGAGGAGTCCTCTCAATGCATTGTCCTGCTGGTTTGTTAGAGCACAGCATCGGAATGCAAAGGAGTATGAAGATAAAAATGACATAACTGGACTCACCGCCCCTTACACCATACAGATATTACCTATCTGTATAGAAGTTGTATCTTTCTACAGAAGGATAATATTTTGTATTTAATTTTCAATGGTATAGTATTGCCAAAATGAAAAACAGCCAAAAATTGTAATAAATGTGTTTTCTGTGAATAACGAGTTCAAAATTGATCCTTTTCTGACGGAAATGTCCCTTTAAAGACAATTTTAAATACTTGATATGAATATTCTAACCAGTGTATTGCTATCAGAAATGACGCTGGTCTCCCATGACACATATCAAGAAGGCCTTCTTATTACATGGAGCCCAACCATAGCTGTGAATGGGGCTGGTGACTGGTTGGTTTGTTGCATTATACCTTAAAGCGGCTCTGTCACCAGGATCAACCCTATTAAACCAAGCATATAGCCTGGTAGGGTTGATTCAGATGAGTAAAATGATACTTGTCTTCTTTAGTAGGTGCAGGCGTTTTGGAGAATTGTACACTTTTATTCTTATGCAAATGAGGCAGGATTATGTGGTTTGAGCACCGCTCCAGAGTCATCCTTGGTGCTCAATACAGATGCCTCCATTGTTAAAATTGTTAAACTACCCCCTGGTTCACTAGCATGGTGCATGCACACTTCATCTTCCGTTTGGCAAGCAGAGAAAATTATAAGTGTGCATGCGCCGTTGACGTCACTGAACCAGGAAATGGAAGCGTCTTTGGCTTCATCTGCTGTCACCTCCACTTCCAGGTCTAATGACGTCACTGGTGAGTAAAGACGTGGTGCGCATGCGCCATGCTAGCGAACCAGTGAGCAGTTGCAAGAAATCAATCTAAGGGGATCATGCTTTTAACAATGAAGGCGTCTGTATTGAGCTCCAGGGATGACGCTGGAGTATTGGTCAAACTGCATAAGCCCGCCTCCTGGTGCTCCAATACCTCATTTGCATAATAATACATGTACATTTATCTAAAACACCTGCACCTACAAAAAAAATACAAGTATCTTTTTACTCAGCTTGATCAACCCTACCAGACTATATACCTGGTTTAATAGGGTTGATCCTAGTGACATAGTTGCTTTAAACTGAGTTAGTGTTATGTTGGTGGCCAGTGCCCAGTGTTGGCAGGCACAGGCTCCGCTCCACTCACCCTGTGTCTGTCACAGTTCCAGTGATCCGGCAGCAGATCCAGGTGCCTGTGTCCTGTGTGTCTATTGGGGGCAGGACGTTCCGTTGTGCTAAATGTGGAACACAGACAGACGGTATCCATGTTTTGCGGATCCACAATTTGCAGACCGCAAAAATGGCAAAGGCCGTGTTCATGAGCCCTTATGAATTATTCAGCATATGAAAATTGTTCCACAACCTCTATAAAAGTACAACAATTAAGGGGTCTCCTCCCTTTGACTCTTTGCCATTTTAACAGACCTTTTAGAGTGCCCGATGTTACATAGTTAATACGGTTGAAAAAAGACACATGTCCATCAAGTTCAACCAAGGGAGGGGGTAGGAGTGATGAAGGGGAGGGTAACGGGTAACCTTAAGACATGACTCTACATTTCTTAATATGTGGTGACCTTCTTTTTCTCTAAGAATTTATCTAAGCCTGTTTTGAAGCCCTCAGCTGTCTTTGCTGTGACCAGCTCCTGCGGTAGAATGTTCCACAGATTCACAGTTCTTATAGTAAAGAAGGCTTGTCGCCCCTGGAGTCTGAACCTTTGCTTCTCCAGGCGGAGGCAGTGCCCCCTTGTCTTTTGAGGGGATTTTACCTGGAACAGTTTTTCACCATATTTTTTACATACTTATACAGGTTGATCATGTCCCCCCTTATACGTCTCTTCTCAAGACTAAACAAGTTTAACTCCTTCAATCTTTCTTCATAGCTAAGATGCTCTATGCTAAGGTAGTACAAGCACCAGTCAACAATAAACAGGGCGATGTGCTGCCAATAATAGAGTACCCTTTATGATGCATAGAAGATACAATCAGGTAACAAGTGAGCACAAGTACACAGCGTTCTAATGAACACGTTCCTGAAAATTGGCCCAAAGATTGTACAGTGTAACAGGCCCTTTTACTCTTGTAACCATTGTTAACCATAGACTTAATTAGGACTGTGACCTAGGAGAGGTATAGAGCACTCTAAGGAAGTCATCACCCTTCCGCTCCGGAAGGAAGAAGATTCAGGAAGTGGAGTACTGTTAATAGAGGCCCAGCACTGAAGAAATCGGAGGTCTCGGAGTCCCACATGAGAATGGAGTACTGGTGGTTCCACCACTCCTGATCGCTGGATATAGTGCCGAACTGGACCTCCATTTTTGTGACTGCTGTGGGTTTCAATAGCCCCAGTGTTCACACCTCCAGCGGTCAGACATTTATTCCCTATCCTCTGGACAAACCTAAATGTTATACAGGAGGTTGCCCCACTTGAGACATTTTCTATATGCCACAGCCCCGTCCGTCCATATATTATATTTGAATGGCCACATATAATGCTACACTTTCCACATTGGCAATTGGTTGCAGAAAATCTTGGGAGCCAGACCTACTTCTCTCATATTCAAAAGGCATCGGTGATATGTAAAGTCAAATAATATACCCATAAAATTCACTTAAAACAATTTAGATTAATAAATTGTTTTATCTCAGTTACCAGTCAATACATTACTTTTCCTATACAGTGCATTTAGAAAATCTTGAGACCCTTTCACTTTTTCACCTTTTGTTATGGTGTGACATTGTGCTAAAATAAAAAAAAATTCAAGTTTCGCCCCATCAATCTGCACTCAACACCCCATAATGACAAACTGAAAACAGAATTGAAAACATTTTTGCAAATTTATTACAAAAAGAAAAACTAAAATTTTGCATGGATATACACTGTAAATATTCAGTCCCTTTGTTATGACATTTGAAATTTAGCTCTGGGACCTCCCATTTCTCTTGATCATCTCTGAGATGCTTCTACACCTTAATTGGAGTTCACTTGTGGTAAATTCAGTTGATTGAACATGATTTACAAAGACACACCCCTGTCTATAAGGTCTCACAGTTGACAAAACATATGAGAGAAAAAACCAACCAAGAGGATGAAAAAACTGTACAGCTCAGAGAAAGGATTGTGAGGAAGCACAGATCTGGAAAAGGGTGGAAAACATTCTGCTGCACTGAAAGAGCACAATGGCCTTCACAATTCCTAAATGGAAGAAGTTTGTAACAAACGGGATTGTTCCTAGAGCCAGCCGCACCACCTAACTAAGGAATTGAGAAGAAGGGACTTGGTAAAAGAGGTGACCAAGCACTCAATGGTCACTCCTGCTGAGCTCTAAAGATTCTTTGTGCAAATGAGAGAAACTTCCAGTAGTTCAACCATTAATGCAACACTCTACCAATCTGGACCTTATGGCAGAGTGGCAAGAAAGAAGCTTCTCCTCAGTAAAAGACACACAAAAGGCTTCCAGGAGTTTGCCTAAAAAGCACCTAGAGGACTCTCACTGTGAGAAAAAAAAAAAAGATTCTGTGGTCTGATGAAACCATGCCAAGATTGAACTTTTGACCTCAGTTCTGAGTATCATGTCTAAAGGAAACCAGGCATCGCAATCCAATCCCTATGGTGAAGCATGGTGGTGGGAGCTTCATCCTGTGGGCTGGGGCAGGGAGACAGGTCATGGTTAAGAAAAAGCTCAATGGAGCAAAGTACAGAGATATTTTTAATGCAAATCTAACCCAGAGTGCTCTGGATCTCAGACTGGGCCTAAGGTGGTTCTCCTTCCAACAAGACAGCGACAGACAAGACAAATCAGAAGTGGCTTAGGGACAACTCTGTCAATGTCCTTGAGTGCCCCAGCCAAAGCCCTGACTTTAACCCAATCAAACATCTCGAGAGAGATGGGAACATGACTGTCCATTGATATTCCCCATCCAACCTGGCACAGTTTGAGAGGATCTGCAGAGAAAAATGGCAGAAAATCCACAAATCCAGGTATGCAAACCTTAAGGCATCATACCCAAGAAGACTGGAGGCTGTAATGGCTGCCAAAGGTGATCCAACTAGGTACTGAGTAAATGAGCAATGCAATATTTTAGGTTTTGTTTTGTTTTTTGTTTTTTTTTTCAATAAATTAGCAAATATTTCTAACATTCACTTTCTCATTATGGGGAATTGAGTGCAGAATGATGGGTAAAAACTTTTTTTTTTTTTTTTTTCATTTTAGCACAAGGCTGCAACATAATAAAATGTCAAAAATGTGTGGTTTCTGTGTGGCTCCTCATGATGCTGTTCCAGGCAGGGTATTTGCAGTTCATGGCAGTTACATCCACTTGCTTAATGAAGGAACATCAAAGTAATTAACAGCACCTGTTGGGTGGCAAATGTTCATCATGACAAGTATTCTGTTATTCAATAGCTGTAATGATAAACCAGCCACCCAAAGAGTGTGCTAGCACAGCCTTCATGTGGAACTGGTGGTATTAATGCTCATTACATGACTATGGATATCTTATAAATAGTTAAGCATAGTGACATTCATCAGGGCATTTTACATATCTTTATATATCACACTCTATCCATTTGGATACATGAACTTAGATCACTATTTTAAGTATATTCTTGAAGTAAAGCTCCACTTTGGAGCTACTTTGAAGAATACATTAAGAAATTTCTTCACCATTAGCATGTAAATTTGAATATTACAGCACTTATACAAATATCATCTGCCTGAAGCCAAAACACAGCCCAGACCCCACTCCAAAACCGCAAATGTAGAGAATTACACAGAATGCCAAGGCACCAGGATTATAGATTGCAGTTCTTGCTTTACTGAATTCATAGAACACAGCAATATTTCATGCATTAAAGGGGTTATCCCATCTTTGACAATGGAGGCATATCGCTAGGATATGCCCCCATTGTCTTATAGGTGCGGGTCCCACCGCTGGGACCCGTACCTATATTGAGAACGAAGCGGGGGAGCTCTGAGCCTGGAGGACCCCGGGTTTCCCGGGGTCCGACCACCACCAGGCACTGCCCCCCGCCTTCCCCCACTGCGCTAATAGAAACGAATGGGAGCGCACCGCGCATGCGCGGCCCGGCTCCCAATAATTTCTATTGAGCCGACGGAAATAGCCGAGCCAGTGCTCGGCTATTTACGGCAGCAGCATAGAAATGAATGGGAGCGGTGGCCGCGCAAGCGCGGTGTGCTCCCATTCGTTTCTAAGAGCGCCGCGAGGGGGCTGCGCCTGGCGGTGGCAGAAGATGGGATAACCCCTTTAAGGCCAATAAAATGACTGGAAGATGGCCATAAATAGCCCAAATATTGCCCATCTTGTGCTGTTGTCTATGGATGGAATAAAATAAGAACTTAAAGGGATTCGGTGGGATTTTCATACTGCTGGCCTCTTCTCATAACTGGTCATCAATATGAGATTGGTAGAGGTCTGACTGCCGACACCCATGTCGTTCAACTGTTTGAGGAAGAAGCTTCACTCCCCAGGAGATCTGGTGAGCACTGCAGCCTCCTTACAGCTTACCAAGCACAGCGCCATCCATTGGATAGCAGCTGTGCTTGGTATTGCAGCTCATCCCTATTCACTTAAATGGGACTGAGCTGTGCCTAGGCCATGTGACTAATGAACGTGACATTACATGGCCTATGAAGAGGCCTAAGTACTCACATAACACTGCGGCCTCTTCATACAGTTGGACCCCCACCGATCAGATACCTGTCTTGAGGATAGGCCCTCAATATCAAAATCCCAGAGAACCTTTTTAGTGCATGTGTCCTGTAGGTTTGTTGTAAGAAGGGAATTACATTATCAGTTATTTCCTATTATATGTCTATTACCCATATTCTTCTCTTCACCAGCAGCCAATGGAAAATTCCCAGTGGCTGATCCCCTGGCACTGTCAGTAGAATACATGTCCCATTTACAGTGCCTATATTCTGCTGACTGTGCTGGGACGGCAGATAAGTGGAATCTGATTTCAGTCTCACTTGTAATGGAAGTGAGAGAGTCATAGAAATAGAAGGCCTCCTAATACGCAAGCAAAGGTTCTCCAGAGTCAATACTCACAGAGGTCATCACTCTGCTCTTATTGTAAATCTCCTTTTTGCTGCAGGAGCACCCAAATAATAACCTGTATCATTTACCAGCTCCCCCACATGCTGACAGCTGATTGGACTGACCTCCCTGCTGAGCAACGGTTAGCAAGATTGGTCAAAATCGTTGATCAAAGTTTCAGGCTCCAACCCATAGACTCATTCAGAGATAGACAAGATCTATAAACAGCTTGAGGACCCTCTTGGTCTCTAATGTGTCAATCAGACCATGTCTGTAACATGTAAAATTCTGAACCGAACTCTGGACTATAGATCAGTTACTTAGATCAGTAGATGATCTGAGGAACAATATTTCAGGCTCCAACTCATAGACTCATTCAGAGATAGATAAGTCCTGTAAACAGCTTGAGTCTATTGGAGGACCCTCTTGGTTTCTGATGTGTCAGTCAGATCATATCTGTAACATGAAATTCTGAACCTACTTAGATCAGTAAGTGATATGGGAAATAATGTATTTTTAGATTAACTCAATGTATTATTATATACTGAGAACATTTGTTACTCTAACAATGAAATAACGTTCACGTGATGCTGTATTTTCTGTTCTTCTCTTTTCTTTCAGTTGATGGGAAATTGCTACACATTCTGTGCTGTGCTCATGTTTTCAGTCACGTCTTTCATGATATCTTATGGGAAACCTAGAAAGCTTCATCCTCTTGGCGATTAATGCAAAGTAGACAAGTCTTGTCAATTCTAATTTTTCCTACTTTGGACCATACCAAATGAGACAGAAACATTCTTCAGTTAAGGAGGTGAATGCTAACCAGATACGCTGTACAGCTCCAAAAATTACAATGTGACTAAGGCCTCTTTCACACGAGTGTCACAGATTTAGTCCGCACGCAATTCGCACGCAATCGCAATCAGTTTTGACTGTGATTGCTTACGTTCGTTCAGTTTTTTCAGTGCGGGTGCGATGCGTATGGATGCATTTCGCACGCGCGTGATAAAAAAAACTGAATGTTTACAAACAACATCTCTTAGCAACCATCAGTGAATCGCGCAGACCCTTTCACTTCAATGGGGCCAGGGCTGCGTGAAAAACGCAGAATATAGAACATGCTGCAATTTTCACACAACGGCGAACTGATGCGTGAAAAACATCGCTCATGTGAAAAGACCTATTGAATGAGTCAGGATTCAGTGTGGGTGCAATGCGTTCGCATCACGTATTGCGCCTGCGCAGAAATTTCGCCCGTGTGAAAGGGCCTAAGGCCTCTTTCACACGAGCGTGACGGTTTGGCTGAGGGTGCGTTCAGGAAAACTCGCACCATTTTTCAAGCAAGTTCAGTCAGTTTTGTCTGCGATTGTGTTCAGTTGTTCAGTTTTTTCCACACGTGTGCAATGCGTTTTTCACGCACGTGATAAAAAACTGAAGGTTTACAAACAGCATCTCTTAACAACTTAAAAAATTCCAATGTCTTCCAATGTAACAACTATCAGTGTAAAACACATTGTATCCACACTTGCTTCCGGATGCAATGCGTTTTTCACTGAAGCCCCATTCACTTCTATGGGACCAGGGCTGCGTGAAAAACGCAGAATATAGAACATGCTGCGATTTTCACGCAACGCAGAACTGATGTGTGGAAAAAAACGCTCATGTACACAGACCCATTGAAATGAATGGGTCAGGATTCAGTGCGGGCGCTATGTGTTCACGTCATGCATTGCACCCGCGTGGAAAACTCACTTGTGTGAAAGGGGCCTAAGGGTTCATAAGGAAAAGCCAATTGTCAAGACCTGTCCAAGTGTAGAATGGACAACACTGTCACATTTGTAGTTTTTTTCTCGAGCATCGCTCAATGCAGAGAAGATGGCAGCATACTCTCTTAGGCCCCATTCACACGACTGTGTGAATGGGGCCGTATCTATTCCGCAATATTGCGGAATAGATGCAGCCCCATTCACCTCTATGGAACGGGGAGCCGCCGCACTGAGCTAGCTCCGTGCCGCGGCTCCGATGAAGCATGTCCTATACTTGTCCACACGCACGGACAAGTATAGGCATTTTGAATGGGGCCGCCCCAATAATGCGGACCCGCAATAATACGGTCGTGTGAATGGGGCCTAATGGTCTATTTGTCCTACTAGACAATCAGGAATGTCCAGCACTCCAGACTGCGGTATAAAAGCTTGAATGTTTATTTCATGACATCAACATGGAGAATCTTCAACACATTAACTTAAAGCGGCTCTGTCACTAGGTTTTAACCTATGTATTTAAATACATAGGTTAAAACCCCTTAACTTGTACAGTTAGAACATACCTGTATTGCAGAGTACAGCGCAGCGGTTGTGCTGAAAAAAGACCTTTAAACTTTATGTTAATGAGCCTTCGGAGCACCGGGGGGCGGGCTCTTTCTTCCTGAGCACCGCTTCTTCACCGCCCCCCGGGTCCCGAGGCTCTCCCCGATGCCGACGTCCACGCCCCTCTGAAAATTGATTGACAGCTGAAATCCCGCCGGCGCATGCGCAGAAGCGCTTGCAGTGCCGAACACCGCAAGCGCTTCCATCCTTGTGCGCACGCGCCGTCACTTCCGGGTTCAGCGAAGTGACGGCGCGTGCGCACAAGGATGGGAAGCGCTTGCGGTGTTCGGCACTGCAAGCGCTTCTGCGCATGCGCCGGCGGGATTTCAGCGCTAGGCCAAACGGCCTAGCGCTGTCAATCAATTTTCAGAGGGGCGTGGACGTTGGCATCGGAGAGAGCCTCGGGACCCGGGGGGCGGTGAAGAAGCGGTGCTCAGGAAGAAAGAGCCCGCCCCCCGGTGCTCCGAAGGCTCATTAACATAAAGATTAAAGGTCTTTTTTCAGCACAACCGCTGCGCTGTACTCTGCAATAAAGGTATGTTCTAACTGTAGAAGTCAAGGGGTTTTAACCTATGTATTTAAATACATAGGTTAAAACCTAGTGACAGAGCCTCTTTAAGCGTTGCGATCAAACAGATCTTAGTCATATACTATGACTGGATGTTCCTGGTCTTCTGTTTTCGAGGTCTCCAGCTTATTTCCATGCACTCAGCAGACAACTATTTGAGAACCGGGTGAGCTAACAATATACAGTTTGTCTTATTCATTTGTCCTACTAGACCCATTCAAGTCACTGGGCCTTTGACAATAAGTAACAGAACACGGATGCCATCCATGTGCGGTTTGTTTTTTATTGATGGTTGGTAGGAGACATTGGAATTTTTTTCATGGATGTGGAAAACGGATTACATACTAATGCCATCCAGGTGAAAAAATCAGGCAAATAGAACACAACTGCAGAAAAAAAAGGTTCAGCTCAGATCGAAGACAGACAAGCTCTACATCGCTCATCCGAGTAAGCCCAAAAATACATTCAGTCAGCTGGGCAGCATAATGTGAGGGAATCCCATCAGCAACCAGGGGGAAAATTGATTAAAGCTGTTGTTGCATCTTATGGTTGAGATAGAAATAACCAGAGTAAGTGCTGTTAAGGGGAGGCAGAGTTACAGAGATGGCTGAGCAGCCTGTACTCCTCTGTTTCTGTAAGGCTTCATTCACACGACCGTATTTTGTTTCCGTGTCCGTTCCGTTTTTTTTGCGGACCGTATGTGGAACCATTCATTTCAATGGGTCCGCAAAAAAAACGGAAGGTACTCCGTTTGCATTCTGTTTCCGTATGTCCGCATTTCCGTTCCGCAAAAAAGATAGAACATGTCCTATTCTTGTCCGTTGTGCTGACAAGGATAGGCACTGTTACAATGGATCCGCAAAAAAAACGGACACGGATGCCATACGGAACGTCATCCGTTTTTTTTGCGGATCCGCAATTTGCGGACCGCAAAACACATACGGTCGTGTGAATGAAGCCTAAGTCCCACAGCAGTGAACATCATAGCATAGCAAGCTCCCAAGTTACAGAAACAGTAGCTGTTCCATGCCCATTTGCTGCTATGAACTAAACAAAACTCACAGAAACAAAGGATAAAAAAATGATAAAAAACATCCTGCATGATGTAATAATGATTGCGGATGTCAGTAACTCTATATAGCAAAATAAATCACAGAAAAATAATATTATTAGTGCACAAAAATAGATGCAAACAATATATACTGTATAAACTAAGACCTCATTCTGATATAATAAAATCTGAGACTCTTAGCCAATATATTTTGATCAAAACACATCTGTGCCCACCTACCCAGCGTCACGGTGGTCTCAGGTCAGACAGGTCCTACGCTAAACCTAACTATGCCGTTGGGCATCTATATCTAGGAGCGTGGACACTGCACATATAGGTGTGTTGCTCCCAGTAACCTCTATGTGCATACAGCAACCAATGAGAGGAGGAGCAAACACACCTATATGTACCACGCAATCAAGACGCTCAATTTGATACGAAGAGCAAAAGTGCACAAGAATGCTACTCCAGATAAGCTAAGAGCGCATTCACACCTGACCATTTGCTGCTATGGGTGTTACAGAAACAGCGGACCACCGGCTGCTAGGATGTTTTCATAATTCCAACCACATCGGGCCAGAGCTTACTGTGGTTATTACCATCTCTGCAATAGAAGACCAAGATGCAGGGCGGATTGGCAATGTATCCCACCGGGAACCTTCCCGGTGGGCCAACAGCTTAAAGCATACTGTGGGCCGGTATCACTTTTGCATCAGGATAGATTAAAGCAGGGCGGGCAGCGGCCATTGTCCTCACTACAATATATAACATTAAATACGGCAGGGCACTCAATATTTGGGCACCACAATTTATTTATCTAAATTCACCTATACATTAAACAAATATCAATAAAATAGGTTAAAATATAATTTCGCAGATGTGTCAAGGTACACCCTCTGCTAGTTCTTATATCCACTCCTGACAGTGTTCCTATGGCACAAATGCAAATATCCACAACGCAATTGAATTCACATATATAAAAAACTATAACACCATTATTGTCACTTGTATACCACGCTATACTTAAATAAAATGCATGCAATAGACATATAAAACCTATGTATTAATAGTCACGTTGTTATGTCCCTAAATATATAGAGGCATATAGTAGTAGTAATTAGTAGTACTCCAACATCTTCTGCTATAGTTCACTTTCACTAAAAGAAAACGGTCTGAAGAGAGAGTCTCATACATATACCAATGGATGCTGTTAGTGTGGTTAGTTGTTAATGTCACAATTGGTCATATCGGGTACTTTACCACCTTCTTCTTATAGTTTGTTCGGTCTGCCTGCCCGCGTGGAAGATCACGATTAGTATTCCGGAGTGTTTCGTGGCGTCCCACGTGACTCCGCGTTGTCACCGCCTTGTTGGTCACGTGGTTCAAGTCCTGGTCGATACTCTATTTCCCAGGTCCTGAAAGTAAATGGCCTCGTTTTAAATGCAAGACCGATTGAAATTATAAAACTTGCTCTCCTTCACTTTTGCAGCTGGCCAGCATCTCTCCTTTGAAAAACATGCACTCAAATCATCAAGACGCCCAATGAGCGAAGTGACAATAATGGTGTTATAGTTTTTTATGTATGTGAATTCAATTGCGTTGTGGATATTTGCATTTGTGCCATAGGAACACCGTCAGGAGTGGATATAAGAACTAGCAGAGGGTGTACCTTGACACATCTGCGAAATTATATTTTAACCTATTTTATTGATATTTGTTTAATGTATAGGTGAATTTAGATAAATAAATTGTGGTGTCCAAATATTGAGTGCCCTGCCGTATATAATGTTTGTTATGATAATGAGATCGCAGCAGGGCTGTTGAAGGCCGCTATGTGTATTGTAGTGTGCATTGTATTTTATGTGTATTCTAATGTGTATTGTATCGCCGCCCACCCTGACATAATTTAATCTAATCATTATGCTGCGCCCCCACGCCATTATGCAGCCTGCCCCTGTACCTCCTGTTGTCAGGTCCTTTGACACCGGACAGCAGGACAGAGATCAACTCACAACTCTGCCCTCCGGATGTCAAAGGACCTGTGGCTCCTCCCACTCCTAGCGTCAACGTGACTGACGCTGTGACGTCCTCCCTACTCCTCCTGCTCCAGGACACAGGACAGAAGAGGCTGCCCCATGTATACACACTCAGGTGAGTTTTTTGACAATTAGGAGGTTTGGGGGCACTATAAGGACCACTATAAGGATTATATATTACTGGGGGCATTACTATGACCATTATAGGGACATTACTGGGGGCAGAGGGGAAATTACTGTGGTCTCTATATGGACAGTACTGGGGGCAGGGGGACATTACTGGGGGCTCCATAGTGACGTTACTGGGCTGGGGGGCATTACTGAGACCATTATAAGGACATTACTAGGGGCAAGGGGGCATTGTTGTGGCCGCTATAGGGACATTATTGGGGGCGGGGGGCATTCCTGGGGCTCTATAGTTACATTAATTGTGGGAGCAGGGGGGCATTATTGTGACCATTATAGGGACATTGTTGTGGCCGCTATAGGGACATTATTGGGGGCAGGAGGC